>APFE030757336.1:48688-79465 GCA_000404065.3 Pinus taeda | reverse complement strand
TCTCAGTGCAAAAGTTGATGAAGTCGTTTTTAACATATTCTCCGCCATTATCAGATCTTAGCTTAAGAATTTGATGTCCAGATTGTTTTTCAACAAAGGCCTTAAAGGACAAGAATTTGTTAAATACTTCACTCTTGAGTTTTAAGAAGTATACCCAAGTGCATCTGGAGAAATCATCAATGAAAGTTAAGAAATAATTGTAGCCAGAGAAGGAAACAACTGAAAGTGGACCACATAAATCACTATGTGCGAGTTGTAGAGGGGTTGAGGTGTGCCAAGAGGCACATTTTTCAAAATTGTCCCAATGATGTTTTCCGAGTACACATCCGGAACAAACACCATCTTTGCAGGATACCATTGGAAGACATGTCACCATATTTTCTTCACATATATTCTGAAGGGAGCGATAGTTTAAGTGACCAAATCGCTCATGCCAAAGTTTGCTCACTTCATCATTATGAGCAACAAATACCGAGGAAAGATTTGATGACCCAAAGTTGTGAAACTTATACAACCTTGTAGAATCATCAGCAATGCGAGTAGCTAAAATCTGTCGAGGATCCTTTAGGTCCTTAATTACAAAATCGTGAAGTGAAAATTCAATGATTTTACCTTCACCTGAATGAGTTATCTGATATACAGATAGAAGGTTGCAGGATAAGGTTGGAACACATAATACATCATTAAATTGACCATTCTCTATATGAACAGTTCCAGCCCCTACAACACTAAGAGATCTATCATCACCAACATATATATTTTTGGTGTTACAATAATTTAAAGAAGAAAACATGGCTTTATTTTTGGCCATGTGATAAGAAGCTCCGGAATCAATGAGCCACTCATGAGAATGAGAGGAAGAAGATACATTTAATGCATAGCCAGACTGAGATGCTTGACAACCACCTGCAGAAAGTGCCATTCCGGAAGATGAATTTGAAGAGTGCTCCAAATGGATGTTATGCTTCTTCATTGTTGCTTCCAAGGCTTCCATCTTCTTAAAGCATTTAGATTCTAAGTGGCCATCTCGATTACAAAAGTGGCAATGTCTGTCAGTCTTCTTCCCTTTGTTTTTATTTGCCTTAAATTTTGGTGAAATGATTTTTCATTTTGAGGTTGAAATTGCTTAGGACCCTTGTTTGGTTTAGGACCATTCCTTTTAGGATACGACTTCTTAGGATTCTTTGAATTTGGTTGCTGTTGGGCGGCTAACACTTTCTTAGAAGAGTTTCCAAGATTAGGAAGACCAAGGTGTAAGATTTTTTCTTGTTCTCTTTTTAAAGAATCACAAAAAGAATCAAAGGAAGGGGACTTGTAGGTTTGTCCTTGAGAAATGAAGGCTTCTCTTGTAGAATGGAAGGTGGAAACAAACACAGAGTACGCTGGTCCCAACTTAGTAAGAATGCAATAGATAAGGGCACTATCTTCTTTCTTAACCTTAACACCTTGCAAGAGAAGTTTAAGGGTCTTGAACTTGGACAAAAAATCTTCAATGCAAGAAAAATTATTGGGGTCCAATGTAAGCAACTCATTTTCAAGTTGATGGGTTCTAAGTTCATTTTTGATTCCAAAAACTTTAGTAAGATACTCCATTGCTTTATCAGGAGTATCAATTTCTGCAATATGGAATCTAAGATCGGGAGAGATAGACATCCCTATCAACCCACATCCTTGATCTTGTCTATTTTCCCATTTAGCTGCCTTATCTTCATCTTTCAGTTTGGTTTCTTGGCCTGAGGCTATTCTGTAAAGACCTTTACTTCTAAGTAAATCCACAATGTAGGACCACCATTTGAAGTAGTCGGTGCTGTCAAGAATAACTTGGCATGGACTTTCCATTTTAACATAAACTGCAGCTATATATGCTGAAACTAAGTGTTCCAATGGAGAGATCTCCAAAAATTAGGCTGGTTAAAAAAAAATGGCTCTGAAAATGGCTTCCGGATGAAGAAGTTATGGCTTTTTGAAAAAAAGTTGATGAAGGCGCCGACAAAGTGCGGGAATGTGCGGAAATGAAAAAAAAACGCCCATTTTTCAACAAAAAGGAGATTTGAACCCAAGACCTCTACTCTCATAAATTAGCTTTGAACCAGGTGAGCTATAAAAAATGTTTGAGAGAGAGGGGGGGGGGGGGCTTTGTTTTCTTTTGGTCACTGAAGCTTTGGATTGCGTGCTTGCTTGAGAAAGCTCTTTTTCTTCCTATAAAACAAAAACACAAAACCCGACTCGGACATACAAAAAAACAAGCCTTATGGCTTAAAGTTAGCTTTACCTGGAAACTAAATATTTTCCTCAATGTTTCGGATTTTCCGAGATCACACTAAGGCGCAGGGAAAAGAGCATACGCATGAGAAAAATCTTTCCTTTCTGTTTCAGATTTGCCCAGATCGCATAGAGTCGCAGGGAAGAGAGCATACGTAGAAATGAAACGTATAGATCCGGTAATAAAAAAGAGATAAATAAACCGAAACCGAAATAAACAGAGAGAAAATAACTATAAACTGCAAATAAACACTATATACCTCCAGATCTTAAAAATGACATAGCTAGGGCTACCAGAAACCTTTTCGTGTGAAACGAAAGGGGTTCCTCACTGGAATAGATGCTCCTAAAATAACAGAGCAGTCCTCTCGGCCTGAAAGTAGTCAGAAACAATAGATCTAGGAGATGGAAGTTGGATGTAGTTGTGCCGGCTTCAGATTTGGATCACCAATGGACGCAGCCCTCAAATAGCTCTGATACCATGTAGGAATTTATAGGGTAAGTTCCTCAGACAGAACACCGAAAGGACACCACTCACAAATAGATGACAGATCAATACACTAGTATTTTGACATGGTTAAAACCGTCAAAGAGGGAAACAGTCCACGGCCTGAGCCAACGCGGCCACTTCAGGCAATTTATTAATAAAAGAATGAAAATTTACATAAGCTTCTCTCATGAACGGTAACCTACAAATGACCCTCCATGCGCTTTGAATAGAATTGATGGACCAATCGGGTGTTAAGCAATGGATCAAGTGTCAGTAATACCGAGGAGAGAATGAACCGTCGGATCACTACATATCGCGACCATCGGATTGTAAGTTACAAATGTACATAGTAAAGAAACACACTTTACCTAACTCTTTACTAGACCAAGTTATACTTAACTATTGCTATGTGTCGGAATATCCTAACATTGGGTTGATTTTATAGTTAGGAGGTAAGATATTCAGGTGTTTTTTGTTTTATGACAATAATTTTATCGTGCGAATGACTATACCATAGTTGGGTAGTTTCATTAGGACTAGTAGTTTGAGAGTCGGGAAATGCTAAGATCAGGAGGTCCTGTACTTTGATACATGGGAAATTCTAAGGTATAGAGGTCAAGTAGTTTGACAACCAGGAAATTCTAAGGTTGGAGGTCAGGCTAATTATTTATAAAAAATCATAGTCACTCGGTGTTCCAAGTTGGGTGGTTGGAAGGTCGAGTAGTTTGATAGCCAGGTTGTTTCAATAGGTTGGGTAGTTTCATAGTTGGAAATTGTTGAAGTTGGAAGGTTGAGTAGTTTGATAGTTAGGAATGTTCAAATCGGAGGTCTAGTCGATTATTTATAAAAAAAATCGTAGTCACTCTGTGTTACTAGTTGATTGATCATAAGGTTGTATTTCTTTTTTAAAAAATGTTTTTGGATCTGAATTTTGACTTAATTAAAAAAAAATGTTTAAGGATTTTTTGTTTATTCATTTTGTGATGCATAGAAGAAAAATATGTAGAACAAAAAAATGAAGGAGACTAGAATTTCAGTAACTGACTCTAAAAGCATGAAGTGTACAAGATTGTTGTCAGGATTGTGACGGACTTTTTTTGGTGAGTCGATTGTATAGTTGTGAGGGAAAACAACTAGGCATTTTTTTGTTTTATGATTCATTTATTCTATCATGACTTCGACTAGGGCATAGTCGGGTCAACCCTTTGATCTCCTTTAGAGTATAAATCAACTTTTTCTAAAGTAGATCCTTCCATTCATATCCTTTTATTCACTATCAAAGTTGCTAGCTGAACTACCACAAAGATCTAAATTCCTCTATGTGTCCACATAATCCTCCATAGGTCTGAGGAGTATCCCTTCTTCATCGCTTCTATGGGTACTCTTATTTTCTCCTACGGATTAACAGAATTGGGATCCCTCTTCTTCTTTTGTGGATCCCTCGTTTTCTATTGCTACTAATGTAGGTCTTCTACATCACTACTAGATGCATTTCCATCTTTAGAGCCTTCACATGAACATCTATAAATTGAATGAGATATCTTTTTAAATTTATCACAAAGTAATAGCATCCCTTCTAACAAGCATGTCCTCTCATCTATGTCTTCTTCTTCACCATCCTTAGAGTGAAGATCACTAGCTTTCTCATAGGAAGAAAGATCTTCAATATTTTGAGTATCTTTCATTTGAGATTCCTTCTTCTTTTTCTTCCATTTCTTCTTATTGCCAGAAACTACATATTTTGGTTCACTACCTGAGAAACAAGGTTCTTGAGCCTTACCTTAAGCCACATTTTAGTCTTATCCATAAAGACATTGTACTTTTTCCAACATTTCCTTTGTTGTCTCATAATGCCTCACTTTATCAACATCTAGCTTATACATCCTTTTCTTTATAATCTCCTTGGCTTCTATATTGAACTCATTCCACTCTCCATATACCATAGATAACCAAATGTATTCATGGATTATCATCAAGTAGGCTTCCATTATAATACTCTAGAGCTCAAGATCTAATCCATTTAAGAATGGAACTCCCTCTGGTGTTAGCCAAACTTGATTATCCATTGTTTCCCTTTGATCTACCTTCAAGCGATTAAGATTTTCCTAAAGGAACGAGGCCTTGATATCGATTTTTGGAGGCAATTTCTTGTATGAGGAACCAACCGCCAATATTTCTTTGAATACACACTAATATTGAAGTACCAACTTCCTGGATGCAGGCTCCAACCCACACTCAATAAAGAGCTAATGTTTTTTGTACTTGGTAGTCATTATGACTAATTTTAACGCTATTTTATCCTCTGCAACCTTCTCTTTAATCAATCCATGAAGCATTAAGTTCCCTACTCACTCTCTAGCAACACACTTTACTTGGCCCTCTTCTCTCAACAACATATATTCAACTCTCAACCCCTTTTATTTCATAGGCTCTCTCGACCTCTTAGTGCAACATAGGAACACTTTAGGCCTCCTTCCTTTGCATAGGAACTCTCAGACTCTCTTTGAAACACTTGCACACACACACACACATAACTCTTACACACAATTTACTCAACAGTGTCACATCCCGACACTATCCACACATGCAATCCCAGGTTTTGTTCCTCTACTGCAAAGGGAATGATGCCATCTTTATTGTCATCCACACTGCGTAGGATCGTACCTATGCAGAACAATCCATCCTATTGTTTCATATGATTACATGGCCACTGCAACAACATTAATACCAACAATGGGCTTTTGGTAGTTTCTTCATGCTAACAATCAATTCTCAGTCAAACTATGTATGGGAAACATTATAACCCTGCACTGTCTTGCTTCTTGATCATTGCAACTATATTAAATAAAGGAATGAGTATATGATACTTTTCTATATTGAATAAGAAATTCCCTTTAATTTTTGCACTCTATCAGGTCTATCCATTGTTTTTAATTTATCAAGATATTGAACTTGTACCTCAAGCATGGTATACTATATTTATAATCAGATCTTCTACTCTTACAAATATATTCCATTTAATTCTTCATAGCATTCACGAAATATCAGAGGTAGATTATTTCCATTCAAGATAGGATCCATTTATTCATTATACATAATCATCGTCCTTACTGCCTTGTATCGGCTATCTTTCTAGCCACCACTACTCCAGTCACACCAACCTTACTATGCAGATTCGCTTAATTTCTCTAGCTCTGATTATCCCAACTACGACCATTGTAAATTGGCCACAAAGTGCACGAAATATACTGACCCATACATCCTTTGAGTGCCTGCATGAATATCCTATGGAAAATAGCCAGTTTTGAATAACCACCAAATATGGAGGACTTCTCACCAAGGTTTCTGACTCATTCATATCCACAGGTGCTAAGCCCTTTCACATGTAACGAACCCCAAATATGGGACAACCACTAAACTTGTCCCATGACACCAAAGAGATGCCTACTTATCCATGCCTTTAAACATATGTCAATACCCAGTCAGAGGCTTCAATGCACACATGATAGTAACTTCTTATAAAATGAATTGCATTCACTTGATAGGCTTACATCTTCTGTCTTGACCCACTTGTCCTTAGGACCTTTCCCTTGGATTCTTTACCTATTTTCCTCCATAGGACCAGGTGTTGTGACCTTTAGCTAGGCCTCTAAGCGCTAAGCCTCTTTACTAACTAGCGAGGAATAAATTCCCTTTATAAGATTCTGTTCTCTATTTTCGCTATAACGTTATGTCAATGTGGTAGTAGTTCTCACGGCCCCACTAAAATAAATATATTGCTACTGAGTTCTACCCTTGATGCCCAATATAAATCACGAACCTTGAACCCCACGTTCTTGTAATTTATAATCAATTATTAATTATAAACTCTTCTATCTATGGCCTAGTTTCGAGCTATTAGCCTCTCTGCAATGAAGAAATTCATCTTGTTAGCCCCATTGGAGATTCACAACACTCAATTACAATTTCTTCTGGGCTCAACCTTCCAGGTAATCTGTATTACGAGCTCCATTGATTAATGAATCGTTAATTGTCATTCACTACTAGCCTAACTCCATGCTATCCCACGTCAACTTTTAATAAAGTTATGAGCTTCTGATCCTCCAACCTTTACTGCGTTCTTGGGTTCCAACCATCGCTATTTGTCAACTAGCTTCTGGGCTTCTAGGCTTTCCGAAGTTCTGACCATTGCTAGATGCCAATTGGCTTCGAGGCATTTTTCCTGCTAGCCCTACTCAAACCTATCTAGGTCAATATTGAAGGTGTTGGACCCGCCAACATGTCAAGGGGAACTCCTCAGTAAGAAGTCCCAATTAGACCTCAGACCATTTGGTGTAGGAGTCCCAACAGTGGGTCACAAGGTAATGCCTTGACTATGATCTCGCACAAAGGCAAGTAAGATAACTTTGTTAGTAGCGAGGGTGTGACCACTGCAGTGTGTCAAAGAAGGTGCATGAGAGGTTCTAACACAAAGAGGGTGGGATGAGTGCTCCCCTTGACAACCTGTATCAGTACTCAGCTGGGAAGGGAACACACGAGCGAAGATGCATCACAAGTTGGCAAGCAGAGCAGTCGACAATCCAAAGTGATGGTTAAACCAATAACAAATTTGGAACAAGATTCATATAATTGCATACGAATCAGTTCATACACAAATACGCCAGTTAAAAAACATATACAATTAAGGCAACCGAAACAGTCCAACTACAATAACAATATATGCATGAAAATGTGTTGGCTCTTATTATATAAAGAAGTGTAAGTTCCAATCATACAATACATCCATTGAAACCTGTTAGCCCCATCAATGGAACGTTACAGCCACATCCACCCAATCCTCCAAAGAGATGAACTAGATCCATGCAGTGGAGAAGCCAAGGTGCGTTACAATACTATCCAAGCTTTCTTCAAGATAGTCTTAATAGAAGCTTGGCTGACCAAAATCTTGTAAAATGAGTTATGAGGGACTATTTATAGCAAAGGGTGGGGTGACCCTTCACATTTCCCTTTGTGACCATTCAACTACCCTCATGACTCTTCACCTACTCTATGACTGTTACATCCACTATTGACAATTGACTTACACTTGACATGTCTCAACAATACAATTCACATGTACCCATGTGAACAATGGCTTGAACAAGCCAAACTAGACATCATTCTGACTAAGACAACTATACAAGTCAAATTGCTTGACATCCTCATGCTGATCAACAGTAACATATTGACGCCAAGATTGGTAGTCCTTGATAGTGTCTGTGTGATCCGTTGTGACATCTATCTGAAACCGGAACCTTACCTCCATAGCATCCAGGTACACTACTCGGGCTCCTCTATCCAACTCACCTGAAAGCATTTGCATCATTGTCTTCAATGTGGTTGGACCAACAAGATACCTGTGCATGATGTTTGCACTGATAGGAAATTCTAGGCTGGTGGTGATGCTCATCAACTCGTCAAAGTACGAGTCAAGCTCTAGTCGAACCTGCTTCTTTGTCTTCCCCTAGGTGAGAGTCCCAAATGATGGGATCACATGCTCTTGAATACTCATGCATGGGAAGCCTATATGCTAGTGCTGAGTTGTGGTAGGTCCTCGTAGTTTCAGATATGACTCTCGATACATGCTTGAAGCTTGACCACATTGGCCCTCATCATATTTGGCAAGTGAATCGTGGCTCCCTTGTACTTCATCATCCATGCTTGCATGTTATCGACAACAAGATGTATGTTCTTCAAGATGTGTGTTCTTCTCACACATTCCTGCTGCCATCCGTGGAGATGGATGATTGCTTGGTGCACGGTACCAAACTTGGAGTACAATGCTTACAGAATTGTGTCTAGGGACAATACTTCATCTAGTATTACCTTCTTTAGTTCAGCTCGGGCAGACATTGTTACCAAGTATCCTCCTCGCTTGGCCACATGTAGTTCCTTCACCATTTTCTCATTCTCTGCTATGAGGAAATGAACACTTGAGCTAGTGGCTTCAACATACACTCTAGTTGCATTGGCAAAAATAAATAGATGCTTGTGCACATCAGTCACGATCACTTGTTCTTCAACTTGTGCAGGGGATGTTTGCTCCTCTGACGTTAGTACTCTCTGATACTGCATAACTCTATGATGAGATTCGTTAAAGGAGATGTTGTGCATCTCTGCTTCCTAGTGACTGCCAAGGATCTCAGTGCCTCCTTGGTCATTTGAGACTTGCTCATATTCTAGATGAAATGAAATGGGTGAGTTGACCTCTTTGTGGTCAGGTATGAGGTCAGTGTTCTGTTCCAACTCCTACTGCTCCATGTCCACATCCAAATGTTCAAGCACATATTCTATCTCATGAGAAAAGTCTTGCCCCTGTGACGATTCACCCTATTCGATTGATGCCATTTGTTTAGATGAATCAACTACTTGTGCAGGAACTACTTTGTTTATCTGTATATGATGTGCCCCATGCCGTGTTTGTTGTTGTTGCGATTCCTTCTCCTATTGGCATAGTTCATGTTCTCTCCGGAGTTGCTCCCTCAACTCATGCAACTCCTTCTCTGCTTCTTCCATTCTCCTCTTATCCATCTGCCTTCATGCAATTCATTTGTCGTGCTACTCCCTCTTTCCCGAATAGCCATAGTTGCTTGTTCTACAATTGGGTTTGCTCGAAACTTGCATCTTTTCTCCTCCTCCATGCAATCGACAATCTTACTCTTCCCTTTGTCGTGCACAAGTATGCTTGGCTCTGCTGCCTCTGTTTTTGTTGCTACTGTTGATATTGCTGGTGCTCTCCATGATGTTGCTTCAAGTTGCTTTTCTACCACTCCACAGGATAGCAAACCTATTCATTAGTTCTGGAGGAACCATAGTAATACCTCCATGAGTCTTCCTTAGCCCAATGAAATGCCCCATGGATCTAGTTGAACTGAACTCTCGTGCAGTGATCATTCACAATGCAATGTGGGTCATATGGGTTGAAACTTTAGAGGTCGAACGGGTACTTCTTCATCTGTTCTACTTTGACATTCGCTTGCTTGATACTTCAGATCTCATATAACCCAATCTGTAATGGAAGAGCGGGCCAAGGTGCCTTGTTCTTCCATTGAAGTCTAGCTGTCAATCCTATCGAGATGTGGTACGCTACTTCCTACATGACAAGTACGTCAAAGGAAAAATTTGGCAGAACATGCGGAGGCTTCTCTACATTGAACATTCGGATGAAAGTGCTGGAAGGTGAGGCATGCCAATCTGCAAGGCCTAACAACACCTCCATTCCTTCCTCTGACATGCAGGGTGGATCCTGTTCAAATATCATCCTGTACGCTGGGGTGACAAAATGGTCAGACAACCCAATGATTACTCCTTTGAAGCTGCATTCGAACAACAACTTGAAATATGTGTTCACAACAGTCTGCGTCGATGACCATGCCCACTCTAAGCATGGGAACTCATGTCAGGCACAAACTGCTTCTAGGATATAGTTGGACATGTAAATATCTTCATGCATACATTTGTGTGACTCTCGAGCCTTCATGACATGTTCCTTCAGCTGATGAGCCAGTATGCTAGACCAGTTGCAGTGTTTACCTTCTCTATCCAGTTGATACAATGCAATCACCTAACTCTAAGGAAAGGTTTCAATGCTTGTCGACCACTTAGTTGAAATGCGAATATGACCAGGTATTGACACACCTTCCTCAATATCTCTGTCTTGTAGATCTGGTTGGGTGTCATCCTGAAATGAGTTGGTTCCTTAACCCGCTCCTTCAAAATGAATGTGGAGTTAGCTCTACTATTGGGCAAGTTAAATGGAGGAGTCATGATAGCCATGGGCTCTAACATCTGATACATATCATCATAATCTCTTTCCCAGAAGGTCACAAGCTTCGTCCCACTAACACTACTCAAGGTCATCGTCTCAGGGACAGTGTGAGAGATGATCTAGTGAATCATGTCCACACATGGGAATGCACGGTATCTGCATGAAATCTAGTACAAGCCAGACTTGTGAATGTTCACGTACACCTGATGGTCTTCAAGGTCTTTCCCAAAAGTTCTTGCGAATGTTTCATTAACCTCTTTCCACTTTAGTTTGATGTCCTTGTCTAGATACAACTTCGTATCTTCGTAGATCAGCAGACTAGAGGACATATTCTTAGTTGTTGCTCCAGTTGCAACTCCATCAGTGTCCTGTGATATTGTTCTCTTGGAAGCCACTCAGATAGATGAACACCTGAAAGATTTGGAAACAAGCAACATGCATGGCAAGAAATATGTCGATGAAAATAAAGAAAATCTGGGGAAGGACACACACATACCTGGGAAACTAGTTAGCAAGATTGCACAAATTTTAATAGGAGGTTGGGTGACTAGCTACCTGAACTACGAAAAAGGTAGTATGGGTTTTCTAGGAGGCAAGACTAGCTACTAGATCTGCAAAATGCATAATCCCGTTAGGTTGATGGCTACTGGGATTGCACAATGCGCAATTCCAAATGGAAAGGACTGCTAGCCCAGGGATAGATTTGCAAAATTTCTTGGGCCAAGCAGCCATTGTTCTCCACAAATGTGCAAAATAGTCTTGGAGGCAAGTGCCAGGTACGAATGCAAAATTTTGGAGAGGAAGGTGAGTCTTCCTTCCCTAGATTGCACAATGCAGCCTTCGTGGAGGTAGAGTCTGGCGAGGGTTGACATTGATGTCAACATTCATCCTACGAGATGTGCTCGACAATTGGAATTTCTCTAATTGCTAGTGATAGAAAGAGTGTTGGAATAGATTTCAACCACTATAACATGGATGTTGGTGGAAAAAGATGTACTGGAATGGTGTTAACCAAGTTAGCAGTGATTTCCAGTAGGCTAGCTGTGATGGCAACTGGACTAGCATTAATGTTGTTGGTGTGTCAAGATCAAGGGGATTCCCATAGTTGCTGTAGTCCCTTGTAGAGAATCATCATAGTATCTGGCTTATTGGAGAAGCCATAATATGATGAATATGATGGTTTGGGAGTGCCAGAGTTTCGAGGAGAATCTTTCACATGTGTTTAGCTCAAATTGTCATGGATGTGGCATAGTTGGAGAGTTCTTGGAAAGATACTTCTGACAATATGTTGAAGTCTTAAAATGGCCTTCTCGATAAAAAGTTATTTCCACTAAAGGTAAGCACCCTAAAACCATAGTAGCAATTCCTGGAAGCATAGAATCTAGTAAGTATGGAAGCCCGCAAGCTAGTTGTCAGCTAGCAAATATTGGAACCCAGAAAGATACGAAAGGATAGAAGCTTGAAAGCGTGTAAGATTATTAATAAGTGACTATTGTAGTGGCTATAAGCACCATCCAAAATTTTTCCTTAGCTTGTTTTGGAGCCTCCTTTCTAACCTTTCACAGCACTTTGTCTTGCTTTGTCAAGTACTCAAGCTTCAGTGTTTTCCTCACACAAAGGTAGACTATCAATCAGAGTTGACCCATCCCCTTCACAAGTTGTTCACCCGGACTTGGTCCAACTGCAGGCTGAGTAGCCTCCCCTTGAAAATTGCACATTTCTGGAGGGCAACCAACCTTCCCTCCAAAAATGGCACAATCCTCTCAGGAAGCCTGCTAGGCTCCAGGATTGCACAATCCTGCCAGTCAACACTCCCAATAGGATTTGTTAAAAATTCCCCGGCATGGCTACTCAGCCCGGGATTTGTGCAAATCTAGGCAATAGTCAGTTGCTCTACCTAGATATTGGACAATCCTCCTAGCCAAGAATGCACATTTTTCTCAAGGAGTTGAGCAACGACATGCATGAGCAGTTTGGTTGACCAGTTCCACCTGGGACCAAGGAAACTTGACTTGAATGCATGCATGACTTGCTCCTCCTAGAATAGTAAGAGACAACATGCAAAAGGCATCCCATGATTCAGGGTGCTATTTTTAGCAATCAGGGGTTACATGCAAATTTTTTTTAGAAGTTTACCTCCAAGTGTCGATTTTTCCTAGATTTGTGGCATGCGCGTCATGAGACCAAACTTAATTATTCGATGCATCAGAGCTCATTAGTTCACATATATATTGGCATTATGACATCCCACAACACATCTAGGACTCTTTGAGACATCTAACTCAGCTATTCATGGGTAAGTGGCGTAAACTTGTCTTTTCCTGTATTTCTGTCGATTTTTGTGTATTTGCTTGTGTGAGTGTTGTTTCCTTGATTTATTTAAATGCTTGCTATCATTTAGATGTATTCTAGATTGTCCTAGCTCTTTTTTAGTTTTCGTTGCTATCTCATTGTTGTCGCATGCATGAAATTGTTTTACATGGACGTTCGCCCAACCAACGAACTGCCTCATCCACATGCATGTTGATATGTTTGTTGAATCTTTCATTCATATTTTTGATGCACTGTCAATCACTTCTGCTACCACATAGTGTCTCCATGCATTCATTGTATTATTTGCTTTCAGTTGTGTGCGATCTAGGCAATTCCAATTGTCTAGCAACATCTATTGGAATAGGGTTTCATTTAACCGAGTACATCACTATGTGGTTCACCCATCATCATAGTGCCAAAAATGGATGGGACTTGGTGGATGTGTATTGATTACTAGGCACTGAAAAAAATAATGCTCAGGTGGAGGTACACCCTACCTAGGAAAAATGATCTGTTGGATGAATTTGAACAAGAAAAATACTTCACCAAGTTGGACTTAAAGTCTAGATATCACCAAGTTTGAGTTAGAGAAGAAGATACTAGGAAAACTGTTGAAAAGTGTGCAACAAGAAATGCTAAATTTAGAATGTGCTAAAAATAGACCTGCTAAAAATAGCATGTCTAAAAATATCATTTCAGTGTCCCTTCCTATTTATTGCAATCTGTAGTCTATCTATAGGAAGTAAAACTAATTTTGGTCTTAACGACAGTTTGAAATATTAATTAATTAATTCAGTTGAGTTAATTAATTAAGGAAACTCAAATTTGAATTATTTGTGAGCATGCACATGAGTTTCCTCCATTGATTGAGGGAATAAACATGAGTTCTATAATGAGAGAATCAGTTTACTTAGTTCTAACTAGTCAAGTCTAGCTCGATTATTTTAACAAGTTGTTAAAATAATAAAATATAGTTTGTTAATGCTTGCATGCATGTGACAACTATTATTTTAGATAATTGAGGATTCACTCATGGATAACTGTTGCATGTCAGTTTTGTTAGAAACCTAGTTGAGATTAGATGTGGGACAATGTACTATCAGATGCTTAACTATTTCTAGTAAGTAGTTTTTGCATGGTTGAGGAACTAGTGTTCTCAAGGAATACGTAGTTGGACCATTGGTTGTTTTTGGTATGTTGGAATTAATAGCATATGATTTTTCTATTATTTCCTAAGAAAACTATGTAAGGACCATAGGGAAAGCCTATATACACAGGGCTTTGGTGGTTCATGATACATATCTTCATATCTTCATAGTTCATTGAGAACTGAATAGCTTGAGAGCTAATTCTTCTTATATGATGAAGAGGATTTCCACTTGATTGATAATACATGGTTGGGGTTTTATGCTGGTGCTTTCCCCTAGATATATCTTGTGTTATGTGTGATTAATTCTCTTGATCAGTTATGCATGTTTCTACTTGATGTTGCTCATGATTTCGATTATGCTTCTGCTTAATGTTTTGTAGAAGTAGAACAAGTATTATGCCTTAGGACATTGCATATATCGTTTTGTTCTACAAGTGAAATTTCTACATGGTATCAAAGCACAGGTGATCAAGCAAGAACAATATACTAGCAGGAGGAATTCAAAGTTTCTTATTCTTGATATAGATCTCACATTCTTATCATATCTATTTCATTGATGGCGTTCAATGGTTTGAGGCTTGAGTATGCCCTTGATGCTAGCTCAAACTATATAGCTTGGAAGGATCGCATGGAGGCAATTTTGGAAGATAATGGGCTTAAGGATTTCATTGATCAAGAAGTCCCTAAGCCTATTGACAACACTGAGTTGGTGGAATGGGGTAAGTGTGTGGCTAGAGCTAGGAGAATTCTCTTGGAGGGTTTTCAAGATCATATAGTCTCAAGCCTCCATGGGAAGGAGTCTCCATTTGCAATATGGAAAAAATTGAAAGATTTATATCAGAATAGCAGTGATCAAAGGAAGTTGGCACTGAAGGACAAGCTTCAAAAGATCAAGTATGAGAAGGGTGACTCTATTTCTACATTCTTGAACAAGCTCACTACCTGTAGAGATGAGCTTGCAAGTGTAGGATTCACTATAGCTGATGAGGATATGGTGAGTCTAGCACTCATTGGCCTTCCTAAGGGCTAATATAGCTACCAGGACCAGTGAATGGAAGGGACAAATTGCCAGATTGGGAACCACTATGGTCGGATTTGATGCAGGAGGAGATCAGACGGAGCACCATGGATGGAGCTTCTTCATCAAAACATGATGATGAAGAGAACTTGGCTTTAGCTTCTAAAGCTAAGAAAGGGAAAGGAGAGGCATCCCATTCCAAGTCTTCTCAAGGAGGGAAGAAGTTTGACAAGTCGAAGGTGAGATGATTTCATTGTCATGAGTTGGGTGATTATGCTAATAATTTCCCAAAGAGGAAGTCCAAGAAGAAAGGTTCCTCCAAGGAATCTGATGGTGATGCACTAGCTTCACAGTTTGAGATGGATTTCTCACTTATTGCATGCATGGTTTCATCCAGCATGGGATGTGTTTGGTATTTGGATAGTAGAGCTTCTTTACACATGTCAGGTGAAAAGAATCTTGTCAGCACCTTAGAGGAGAAGGATCTCCAGATACGGATCGAGATGGGTGATGACAGAAAGTACTGTGTCTCGGGTAGACATACAGTTATGTTTAACAGGGAGCATGGTTCTCCCCTCACTATTTCTAATGTTATGTATGTACCAGGGCTGAAAAATAATCTTGTGTCTATTGCTATGCTTGAGGATAAAGGCTATGATGTAGTCTTTAGATTGGGAAAGGTTTTCCTAAGGCATATCGGCACTGGACAGACCAAACACATTGGGATTCAAATTAAGAATCTCTACAAGTTACAAGTAGAAGATTGTTCACTCTTAGTTCCAAGGCAGAAGAGGTGCATGGCCAAGACATTGGCGAGCTATGGCATAGAAGACTAGGACACTTGCATCATGGGGCCTTTAAGATCATGCAACAAATTTCTACCAGATTACCGAAGTGCAAACTGGAGCAGAAAAGCACATGCAAAGGTTGTACTTTGGGTAAGTATGTGAAGGATTCCTTTCATGATCAGGATGGTAGAGCAGGAGCATCTCTGGATTGAGTTCATTCAGATGTATGTGGCCACTTCTCTACAGCCTCCACTGCGAAGCAAAGGTACTTTGTTATTTTTATAGATGATTTTTCTTGTAGATGTTGGATCTACTTCATGCAAAAGAAGGATTAAACCTTCTTGAAGTTCTGTGAGTTCAAAGCTTTGGAAGAGAAAGAACCAGGGAGGAAGATAAAGGCCTTGCGGAGTGATAACGGTGGAGAGTATGTTTCCTAATAGTTTAAAGACTTTTGTGCTTTAGAAGGAATTAAATGGGAACTCACGGCACCTTATAACCCACAACATAATGAGGTGGCCGAAAGGAAGAACAAATCTATTGTGGGAGCAGCTTGAGGGATGCTGCATGACCAAAGCCTACCACTTCATCTATGGGCTGAGGCATGTAATACAGTAATGTATCTTCAGAATAGAAGTCCTCATCATATTTTGGGGACGAAGACACCTATAGAGGTTTTTTCAGGGAAGCGGCCAGATGTGACTCAGTTCCAAATCTTTGGATCACCAGTTCAATGTTATGTGACCAAAGATGCTTGGAAGAAGCTATACCCAATAGCTGAGTTGGGAATACTTGTGGGGTATACAGATACACCTCACAACTTTTAGGTGTTTCTCCCTGCCAGTCAGAGGATAGTAGTGCGCAGGGATCTGAAGTTTGATGAGCAGCGAGCCATGCGAGAGTCACTTGAGAGGGAGATCAAGTTGCATGGTCATGATGAGGATCTATTAGTTCCTAAGGAGGAGGAGCCTCCTGATGATATGGAGCAGCCACATGGAGATATTCCAGTGGTGGATATCACCACTACTGGAGAGTCTTCCAGAGAGGGGCGGAAACGCTCTCGGGAAGCTGACAGATTGATGCAGGATGCAAGAGAGAATGTGGGGCAGCCATCCTCTCATCGCAGACAGAGGAGATCTCCCAATAGATACACTGGCTACATGGCCCTGCTTGGGGAGTGTGTAGCAAGCGAGCCTTCTTCGTTTAAGGAGGCAGTGCAGCAACTAGTTTGGATGGATATGATGGTAGAGGAGTATGATTCTATCATGAGGAATAGTGTATGGGATGTTGTTCCTAGACCCGGGGACAAGTCAGTGGTTACTTCCCGATGGCTTTACAAGGTAAAGCGGGCAACTGATGGCAGTATTGAGAAACATAAGGAAAGATTTGTTGCCCGTGGTTTCTCACAGGTTGAGGGGATTGACTATGATGAGACCTTTGCTCCTGTTGCAAGGTACTCATCGATCAGTTCGATTCCAGCACTATCAGCAAAGATGGGTTGGAAGATCCATCAGATGAATGTGAAGACAGCTTTCCTCAATGGGGAGATTGAGGAAGAGGTATACATTGAGCAGCCCAAAGGATTT
The DNA here is from genome assembly GCA_000404065.3 of Pinus taeda. Lineage (NCBI taxonomy): Eukaryota > Viridiplantae > Streptophyta > Pinopsida > Pinales > Pinaceae > Pinus > Pinus taeda. The sequence continues at coordinate 62,054 of APFE030757336.1, read as the reverse complement.
GAGACCTTCGATCATGAGTCACATGTGTGTCAGCTCAAGCGAGCATTGTATGGGCTGAGGTAAGCACCCCATGCTTGGTATACCAGGATCGACAGTTATTTCACTGGGTTGGGCTTCACCAAGAGTGAAGCGGATGCAAACCTCTACCACATCATTGTAGATGGTAATCTATTGATTATTGTACTTTATGTCGATGATCTGATTTTGATAGGTGATGATGAGTTGATCAAGTCTTGCAAGAAGGATCTTGCAAGAGAGTTTGAGATGAAGGAATTGGGCCTCATGCACTACTTTCTAGGCATGAAGGTGTGGCAGAGAGATGGGGAAGTATTTTCTTCCCAAGGCAACTATGCCAATGAGATACTAAGGCGCTTCCACATGGATATGTGCAAGTCCATGGAGACTCCTCTAGCATGTAACTGGAGGAAGGAGGATGCTACTTCAGGTAAGGTAGTAGCTACTATAGTTTATCGTCAGTTTGTGGGTTCACTCATGTATCTAGTGAACACATGACCATATTTATGCTTTGCAGTGAACCAACTAAGTCAAGCTATGGTTTAGCCAACCAAGTTATTTTGGAAGGCGGAAAAGCATGTGTTGAGATATCTCAGAGGCACTACACAGTATGGATTATGGTACAAGTGGACAGAGGGAGTGAAGCTCCAAGGCTTCACAGATGTAGATTGGGTAGGTAGTCCATCAAACAGGAAGAGCACTTCTGGAGGGATCTTCAACCTTGGGTCAGTTGCAGCTTCTTGGTATAGCCGGAAACAAAGATCAGTTTCACTTACCTCAATGGAGGCAAAGTACATGGTAGCAAGTCAGGCTGCATGTGAGGTCGTCTGGATGTGGAAAATCCTAGTGGGATTGTTTGGTCAGATGATGGATCTGACGGTGATATATTGTGATAATCAGAGCTACATTAAACTCTTTAAGAATCCAATGTTTCATGATAGGTACAAGCATATAGATATCCGCTATCATCATCTACAGGATTGTGTGGTCAAGAGGATCATGATGTTGCAGTATATTTCATCCAAGGAACAAGATGCAAATATTTTGACAAAGGCATTCTCAAAGGGTAAGTTTGAGTTCCATAGAGACAGGATCAAGGTTGCTGATAATCCCTTTTTTGTTGAGAGGGAGTGTTGAAAAGTGTGCAACAAGAAATGCTAAATTTAGAATGTGCTAAAAATAGACCTGCTAAAAATAGCATGTCTAAAAATATCATTTCTGGGTCCCTTCCTATTTATAACAGTCCATAGTCTATCTATAGGAAGTAAAATTAATTTTGGTCTTAACAATAGTTTGAAATATTAATTAATTAATTCAGTTCAGTTAGTTAATTAAGGAAATTCGAATTTGAAGTCTTTGTGAGCATGCACATGAGTTTCCTCCACTGATTGAGGGAATAAGCATGAGTTCTATAATGAGAGAATCGGTTGACTTAGTTCTAACTAGTCAAGTCTAGTTAGATTATTTTAACAAGTTGTTAAAATAATAAAATATAGTTTGTTAATGCTTGCATGCATGTGACAACTATTATTTTAAATAACTGAGGATTCACTCATGGATAACTGTTGCATGTCAGTTTTGTTAGAGACCCAGTTGAGATCAAATGTGGGACACTGTACTATCAAATGTTTAACTATTTCTAGTAAGTAGTTTTTGCATGGTTGAGGAACTAGTGTTCTCAAGGAATACGTAGTTGGGCCATTGGTTTTTTTTGATATGCTGGAATTAATAGCATATGCTTTTGCTATTATTTCCTAAGAAAAATACATAAGGACCATAGGGAAAGCCTATATAAATAGGGCTTGGGTGGTTCATGATACATATCTTCATATCTTCATAGTTCATTGAGAACTGAATAGCTTGAGAGCTAATTCTTCTTGTATTGTGAAGAGGATTTCCACTTGATTGATAATACATGGTTGGGTTTTTATGTTGGTGCTTTCCCCTGGATATATATTTTGTTATGTGTGATTAATTATCTTGATCAGCTATGCATGTTTCTACTTGATGTTGCTCATGATTTCGATTATGCTTCCGCTTAATGTTTTGTAGAAGTAGAACAAGTATTATGCTTTAGGACATTGCATATATCAGTTTGTTCTACAGGTGAAATTTCTACAAAAACCACCCTTAAAACCAAGAAAGGTTTGTATGAGTGGTAATTCATGGCATTTGGCCTATGCAATGCACCAACTACAATTATGCGTTTAATGAATGATATAATCTTCTCTTTTATAGATTCATTTTCTAGTGTCTATCTGGATGATATATGATTTACAATGCTAATGGGGAGGAACACATCTCACATTTGATGCATGTGTTGGATACATTAAAGAAGCATATACTACTAGTAATATCAAGAAGTGTGAGTTTTCAAAGTGGTATTTGGAGTATTTCAGGTATGTGATAGGTGGAGCAGACTAGAAGAATATTTTTTCCAATATGGAGGACATCATGAAATTTCTACCACCTACTGATGTTTCTAAGGTTATAAGTTTTTTTAGGACAACGAAACACCTGCGGAAATTCATAACATCATTTTTAGTAGTGCCAATGCCCCTCCGTGTCATAATAGAGAGTGGCAATAGTTTCCAATGGGAAAAGTGTCAAAATAGGTGTAAATCTCCCTCCCACCCCTTTGGATTAATCCAAGTAGATTGGGAGGTGTTATTTTTAACTAACTCAAACTCCATGGCCTCATTATGAAATAGGGTTTAAAAAATACCTTTGTTCCCCAAGTTAGCAAAATTAACTTCGTATAAATCCATTTTTCTTGGCTCATAAAAAAATTTCCAAGGATATAAATTTTATATGCCCATTTGACATTCAGCCACATTAAATCTTGCCTCATCATCAATGTCTGCCACATGGAAACCAAGTTCGTACATGGGCCTACCACATCTCCTATGGCCAACCTAGATCCCACCATGTAATAATTCCATAGTGCCTTTATTTCATTGTGCTTTACCTATTAGGAATGCTTTGTTCCAAACATCCACAGTGCGACATCAACACACACATCAAATGATAGGAATTTTCTCTTTCTTGCACCTTCCATCAGTCTGCAAATTTTGTCATCACTACAAACATTTTGATAAGGTAGCACTATCGAACATCATCGGGGATTTTTGACCTACAGTGACATGGATCTTGGACACATCCACTTCCACATCCACACCACATGTAACCCCCCACATCATGTGGTATGAAAAAACCACCATCGCATGTTAGGTGGATTTTTTTTATCTAGCATCTAGATGGTCCCCTCACTACTGCCATGTGTCATGTTGTTACTATGCAATTTCAGTGGTTGTACCATGTCCTCTATCCATGTAACCTCATCATTCCATGTTATATGTATTCATTATTAATTTTGAAATTCATGTTAATTGATGTATTCCCATTCCATGGAATAGGCATATTCCTATCCCACCCTTAGAATATACTTACTTCTATTCCTAAGAATGTATATATCCATGCCATTAGTCATCAAGATTTTCCATCCCACATAAGAACATCATTGTTCCATAGGGAATATGTATATTTCCATCAACAAATGTCAATAGCTTCCATCCCACAAAATCATATCCCGTCTCCTAGAATAGAGAATTCATGTCACCATATGTCATGACTTTCCTATCCCACGTAGCGCTATCTTTCTTCCCTATGACATACTTAGTTCCACCTAAGAATAAGAAATAATTCCCATCATTCCCCATGGCTTCGATGAGTAGCGTCAAGTCTCCATAGTTTTTTGTGTAGAATCACCCTAGGGTCTTGGGTTGGGAACCACAATAGAGCGGAGAGCATACAACATAAAGAGACAGACAAATAAGCAGTCCTAATACTTAAACATTTAAACTTGGTATAGAAGGTATTACCCATAGGTCCTACATTAGAAGTCATTCATGTAGGGTTGAAACCCTCTTCTTCTTCCTTTCACTTTAAGACCTACAATTCATTTAAGGCAAAGCATATACACGAAAAATAAGTGAAAGCATGTTCATGATATCAAGGGTAGATCATATAAGCATGGAAGAAAATAAGCATAAATGTGAGATTTTATAAGTAAATCATGACATAAATTAATGCATAAAGACCATAATCATCAGGAACAAGACAACACTTCTTTATTAATGTAATCTAAAGAAAATATGGAAGAACTACAACCTGAGTCATCTGTCAGCACCAATCGAAACCATCCTCCAGATCCCTCCTGCCCAGACCTCAACAATCCTCCTCCATAAGTATACAAAAGGATGTCATGAAGGGATGATCAACATCTCAAGAAGGAAACAGGGGTTTCCTATGACTTGGGAGTGCAAAAGGCATGGAGGTATATTCATACTTGATCAGGCATGTAATTGACTATAATGTCAATCTCTAAGCATTCCTCCTCCTTTAGGCCTTCCCATGGAGATATATTTATACTTCTCCAAATTAGTTTTTTTCAGTTGGGAAATAGTTGGGCCACGGGCTATAGTATGTGGGTATCTAGTAAAACCTGTAAACCTCACTCAAATTAAGGGAGATTATATATATTTTTTAAAATTTTAACACATATGCGTGGGTTGGGTATAGGGTGACCCATGTGTACATGCACTTTTGATAGGGCATAATCGCGTATGGGATTTAAAACATTATTTTTTAAGAAAATGGACCAAGTCTAGTACAAAAAGGTTTCCCTAGGCCATATCATAGAGCATAAAATCTACCAAGGGTGGTAAATGGTTCTATAAAAGATGCCCCCTAATATATGAGGTTAGAAGGGTTACATGATGGCCGAAATGTATTAAGTTTATAGAAAGAATCATGAGAGGACCTGAGAGGGGTTCACTAGATTTTAGCCTACCATTTCAATGGAAGAGATCAGAAAGAAAGTTGATGTTTGAGGTGGGCATACCCATGCTCAAAGATAATAAGGCATGTTTGCGTATCAAATACAAAAGTGGACCCAATATGTATACAAGTATAAATGAACTGAAAATGCATAGAGGATCATCTGATCATATCCATAGAAGTACATGTAACTATATCACATATAAATAATTGTTCAATGATGTTGAAGTAGAAAGATGATCACTAAGGTCATAAATCTAATCCAAAAAGTACCAAGTCAAATAGTGGAACAAATGGTACTTCATGCAACTCGGGTGCCAACATATAGGATGCTAGTGTGATGAACTTGTTAGAGTCGGTCTGGTCAAGTCCTCCGTTAGAGATCAAAACTCTTTATGCATTTCATGATTAGGTGTCCTGCTCCATTCTCCCAGTTGCATTCCACTAGGGGCATGCCATAATCTAACTGAGAAGGTCATTATAGTCACTCCCCGTCATGTCTAGCTCCTGTTGGCTCAGGTCTTTTGTCAATCATCATCAAAGTCCATGACAATCAAGGTCTAGTCCTTTAAAGGACAATGGTCATTTCGACGTCTAGGTCTAGGAATTCATCAATTTGGTCTTTGAACATGTCCAGTAGAGCCATGCAGGCCATAGTGAGGCCCTTACACAGTTATGGTTCAGAAAGCTTCATCATCATGTGGATAGACTCCGACTCTTCTTCAAAACTCTGTTTTGAAGAAAAGTCAAACCGTGTCATTTATGACAAAATTTTCAAAAAATTCGTCAAGTGATTTTTTCGGATGCATTCATGGTTTCTGTGGCCAAATGTCCCGTCATGTAATCCCCAAAAAGAGCACCGAAAATTGCATCATTTGAGCTAAAATTTCAAAGGGAAAGTGAAAATCAGTGTGTTTTAAAGTCAATGAAAAAGTGCAAAACTCAAACATTAGAAAAATGGGTTTTTGAAGAGGAAAAAATTAAACCCATCTCTTCCAAGGCTATATATACCAATTTTTGTCAAAAACAAATTAATTGTGCCATTACAAGTCTTGGAGAAGTGTTGGAAAGGCGTGAGTGTGCATTAGTGAGCGATTGAGTGAGTTGGAGGTGACCTTGGAGGGCGCGGTGCATATAACCAAGAGCACTGTGCACACAGAGGGCGCGGCACACATGTAGCCTACCCACAATGCAATTTTCTTGAGGGTGTGATGCATACCCAAAGCACAACGCACTGGGCTTTGCATGCAGTGCATACAATCAGAGGCCTAAATGAAGAGCTAAGTCGGTTTGGAGGTGAAGACAAGGGCGCGGCGCACACAACACCCGCCCACCATTCAAACACATAACCAACGCGGTGTACACCCAGGGTGCGGCGCACACAGACAGGGGTGTGGCGCACAGAGGCAAAGCTCCCAGAACGTGCCAAAACTCCCTCAAATCTTTTATGAAGCCCCTCTAATTGCAAGGTAGACTCTCAAACTCACTTGTGCATCAAATTTGATAAAGAGATGGTGGGTTATTGTCAGTGATTGAATGCAAAAACATTCCATAAAGCAAACACAAGAAGACACCAAAGAAAAATCATTTTTCTAGGGTTGTGTAACAGTGTTGTTGTTGCCAAGTTTATTTTTCCTGCCCTACCCCTGTCCCTTATTCCCCTATGTCATTTTTTTTTTCTCCCTATTATCACTACCCTAACACTACCAAAATCATATTCCCTTTCCCCTCCTCCTATTGCTCAATGAAAACCCCAAAACCCTACCCCATCAAAATACCCCAAACTCCTCCCATATCCCTAAACAAATTTCTCCCTATAAACCCTATCCCCATTTCATCACTCCCTTCCTAACAATCCCTGTTTCATTGTTCCCCTTGGTAACAGATATTACAAAGGCACCTAGCCTCAAACCATCATCAAAGGGGCAGCCTAATCACAGTCCACATTGCAGTCATGTCATCACAACATTCGTCCGAGTATGAGAGGGAGACACAGAGTGACTCATCCTCAGAAGAGCAGGCTCGCAGGAGACACCACAAGAGTGGCAAACATGTCAGGGATGAACCCACTACACTCACCGAGTTACAAGCATGCCCTCTTGCCATGTCATGCTTCCAACACCTATCATGTTTCGAATTTTGTCAAAGGGTGACAAATGTCAGAGTTCATCATGAGTTGGCCCATTTATTTGTGCTTCATCTACATGGGTGTTAGTCTACCTTGGTCGGGGTCACTTTCACATTGACACCCGAAGCTATATCAGTGGAAACAGGTATACCAAATGTTGGGGAGTAGTGGCATAAGAAGAAGAAGGTGGAAAGGTGACACTATGAGCCTTACATCAAAACCAGATTCTTGAATGAGCTAACAAGAGTATTTCCCTTCAGATACTTGAAGAATGAGTATGCTCCGCTCATGAGATTGATCATGAAATACTTCAGCTGTGAGGGGAAGTTCTCTCGACTGTATGCCTATCACATCCACTTGCTCATGAACTTTACCAGGGTGAGGATGATGAACCTCCCATTTTTCATATGCAAGAATATAGAGAGGATGAACACCTTCATGTTGCATAAGACCCCTCAGCAGCAGCATAACAATGTGTATCACTTTTCTCTTATCTGGATTTTGGTAGATCATCAGTTGGGATTGCAGGGCATTGCTTGGGAGGACTTCATCTCCGGTAACTTCTTCAGCACACCACAGGTACTATCAAAGCCCGCACAGGAGTTGGGTGGTTCTTCTTATCAGCATGAGCATCATGAGACCACTACCATGCCAGTTTTCATTACATATCAGAGAGGCAGTAGGCACTTGTTCGCAGCAGCAAAGCGAGTATTATCTCCACCTGGGGTAGAAGGGGCCTTACTTCCAGCATCGACTACACATGTATTGGACAAGGGAAAGGAGCCCGTGCATGATGAGGGACCATCAGGTGTACAGGAGACCGATGTCATCCTCATTCAGGATGAAGAGACAAAGGCAAAAAATGCCAAACTTAGGATGACCATTCAGGAGCAGGACTCGGAGATACACGACTTGATACTCAATATGGAGAGAGCTAGATGGGTCATCAAGTATCTGGAGTAGAGAAACAAATAGCTTGAGGACCAACAGACAATCATGGAGCTACAAAGCATTCGTGAAAATCGACAAGCTATCCAGCAGAGGAGGATCGATCTCACTACCTTGGAGCAAGAGATCAACAACAACCGTGAGTCTTGGTTAGATCGGGTCAATCTACACTTGGAGAAGTTGCTGGAGAAGGAAAACAGGGACAAGACCATATTGAGGAGGATGGCTTGTCATTACAGGGCACGAAACATGAGCGCAAAGGCCCGAATAAGGAGCTTGAAGGCTAAATTGACCAAAGCAACAAAGGAGGCAAAAGAGGAAAAAGAGCAAGATTGACTTCGAATCTTGGCTGAAGCTTCCTTGGCACAGCATAGTACTTCATAGAGGACTTCCAGCCCAAATTTCAAGGAATTTGGGGAAATTTTGGTCACATGACAAATTTTTGGCACAAACACAGGTTTTTTTTGGGAGCTCCAAATGAGAAATGGTTTGTATTTTTGGATTCAGCATGCAAAATCACGACCACTAGCACATGGAGCAAGAAATTTGGAGAATATCTTGGTCACTAAAGGGGCAAAAAGAACTCAAAAATGGCCTCACTGCCCCTATTTTGACACACAAGAAGAAGTCTTGGGAGAATGAAGATTTGGAGGGGCAAATGAACTCCAAATTCCAAAATTTTACTTGGGTTGGAAAGTAGACAGGACAGGCGTTCCAACGAGCACACTTGGGCACATTTTGGACTCTGGCAAGTGCCCCAAAACTGGCCTCAAACTGGCGCGATGCATACAGGAAAGAGGCGCGACGCATATAAGAAAAAGGGCCAGAATGCCTCTATTTCATGAAATTTCGCTTCCCGACTTTTTGTAAGTGGGCCCACTCATATACACTTCCATTTTTCGGCACCTAGGGCAGTTTTATAAGTATTTTCACTCCATATGGTCAGTTATCCAAGTGGCAAAGGAAGGCAAAGGGCCACGCAAGCCATTTGTCATGTTTGTGGCACTGCTCCTATAGCTGTTGTTTGGCTCTCCACCTTCATTTTGTAATGATTCAAGTAACTCCCCAACCCTTGGGTGTTATATCTCTTCATGGAACATTCTATATATTGTATGCAAACCATTTGCAGAGGGTTGGTTGGCTTGTAACTTCTGGGAGACTATGGGAAAGAAACTATGTTCTGCATTGTATATTTTTTACAGAGGATTAATGAAAGGTAGTGGCTCTGTTTCATGAGATTCATGTGGTTGTGAGTATATAAAATGTGTCTCTTATGTTTCATATGTATCTTGTTATGTTTCATAGCTCATTTCATATTCATTTCCATTGAAATTTTCTAAGATAGCTAAGGTAGAATTCAATTTTATTGCTCTGCCTGTGGGAAAATTTCATGTTCAGTGTTCATTCTTCTATTGAAAAGGATTCATGTTGTCCATGCCCTTTTCACCCTCTTAATCAATCTCTCCATTCCACAATATCTTAAAACTAAATTGCTAGGCTTTCCGCCTACCTTGTCTCATGAAATAATCCGTGCCTTTGTATTAAGTTCTCTGTTCATTGAGGTCGAGTGGTCCCATAACATCCCAGAAACACAATCATTCATAAAAATCACTCATCGTATTCATATTCACTTACTAGCCTAAGAAAACTAGTTCGCGTTAAGTCATCTCAGGCCTTTTCATTCACTTATTCACTGAGTGAGACTCGGAGAGAGCCCTCTCCTGCTCTGGTAAGGCTAGCTACCAAACAGAGTGTGGTTTGTGGTTACCCTGAATTTTTCCTTCCTTCAGCCTAAGGCAGATTTAGGTGCTAACAGAACTACAACATATACGGTAGATGGTGTCACTAGCATAAACAAAAGGAAATGGCAAGTGAACCAAAAAATGTTGATGCAAAATGGAGGTCTTCACTGACTACCATGGTAAATTTCTACACCATGGGAATAAATGATCTAAAGTCAACCGTGTGAGAAATCATTTGATTATTGGTCATTGATGTATATTTTTAACAAATGTGAGACTACTCACCGATAATGATGATGAGAGCCAAGGTACCTAGTACAATCTAACAAGTGTGAATAAATGATCTGAAGTCGAACACTTGGAAGAATCTATCAATTAGGAGAAAATGATGTATTCCCACTATTGATAGCGAAGGAATCTACCAATGGTGACTGCAAACCCTAAGGTATTACCAAATTGACTCTAGACCTTGTTCCTAGAGCAATGAGTTGAAGTCGATGGGAAAAGATCTGCTGGAAGGAAGGAATTAAGGCATCCTTCATCAATCCAACATGAGTGTAACCTGCAGGCCGATAATGTGGAAGGAATCGAATGAAGAAAGATTTAGTAACCAAACGAAAGAACGTTTCCGATGTACACAAGATGTAGCTAGCACACAAGAGAAACCCTTTGTACCAACCAATAATGAAAGGTAACACAGAGGCGAGGAATCCACCAATGAGGTCAAATGGAAACTAAGGTACTACACGAATCCCAATGTGTGATAATGAAAGCCAACGTCGAACACAAGGGAAACGACTCAGTCAAAAACCCATGATACGAATCAATGCTAAGCACAAGGTCACCTATCAATGATGGAAATAGGGCCAAGGTGTAGCTCTAGGTCTACTCTTAGAGAAATTTGTCGTAGTCGATAAGAGAAAGACCCGCCATTAAGAAGTCAATGGAGACCTTCTCAAACTAGAATGAGCAAAGAACCAAATAGCTGATGTGATCGTGAACATGACTCTAACAATAAGAGATGACTGACTAAAAATAAGTCAAGAGACACTGTAGAAAGGCCGACTTGGGTTTAATTCCCTTGAACAAAAGCACGACCCAAATGTGGTAATATGGTAGCATATGATAACTTTGTATAAGTTAGTCATGCAAGAAGAAAAAAAAAATATCCATATGATTGGAAGAGATAACCAACTGGAGGAGTATTGACTCAAAAACAAGGTTAAGGCTCTCCTAAGTCAAACTAAATCCCATCCCAATGGAGGAAATACTTAATTTTGAGTGCTTTATTCAAGGGCAACAAAACTGACTCTAACTTCCATCAATCATGGAAGTAATGTCCCTTTCCTATTGTTTTTGGAATATTTAGTGTTTTTGTCCTTTTCATATTTACAAAGCCTAAAAATGAATAAAAGAATGGCTATAATACAGTGGAAATAATGAGTATCAAAGTACAAATGTTCTAGTTCGTGGGAGTGGAACATGCCTGTTACACTGAAATTTGTCACCATGACTATATGCAGTTAATATGGCTCCATCAATAGTCATATTATCCTCCTTGTCAAGCCTAATACCTCTGCTCTTCATGTCAAACTTCAAAAAGAGAGAAAGTCACTAAAAAACATGTTTATCTCTGGGTACGCAGGTTCTCTCTACCTTGCCTGCGTGTACGCATCCCAAACTCATTGTACCTGCGTACTTGTACGCTCTGTAAGCCAAAGGATGGGTGCGTACCCCTGTAAAGGTCAAAAGGCGCGAGTTTCATCTTAAAAAAGTTACTTGTGGTCACTTCTAGAGCCTTCTAGAAGAGTGTTTGACGTGTATTGAGCGCCTCCAGATGGTTTATGCATCCCTATGATAGAGGAACTTATCCCATCAAGAGAGGAGCTACCCCATCCAAAAGAGGGAGTATCCCATTGATGTTGGAACTGAATAACTTCCTCTAGAACACTATAAAAACAGGCCTTGGGCCAGAGGAGGGGAGGTTGAAAGCTGAACATTCCAAAGGGTAGATGCTGCTGGAATTAGGACTTCCATTGTTAACTTGTGAGGAGAGATTACCATCCTTTCTTGTTCCCATATTGGAAGTGGGTGAGCTTGTCAAAGTAGAGGAAATCTCTTGTTGGACCCTGGGAGGAGCTTGCACAACACCAAGGCTCAGGTTGTAATGGTTCCTTTTTTGTTTCCTTAATACAAATAAGTCCATTCTTCTCAATGATTTGTTGTTAATGAATTATTTCATGTACTCCTTGGTCTATGTGATGAATATGCTTTGTTTTATGAAATATTTAGGTGTTATGTAATCGTTTGCTTTGCTAGTGTATGCAGGTCTTAAAGTGAAGGAGGAGCTCATCTGGATCAGCAAGGCTGGACTGCTACAACAAGCGTTGGACCTAAGGTAAGATCGGAAAACACTTGGTTTCTCATAGAATAATGTATGTTTAGAGAAGGATTGCTCTTGTTTGGTTTGTTTGTCACTAGAGAGTCTTAGACTCATAGGGAGGTTAGGTTTGTCCGCAAAAATAACTCTTTCCGCATGACAAATTGGCGACTCCACTGGGGAATCCATTGATGTGATTGATTTTTCCTTTGAGTATTAGTTTGATTTGAAAAGAGTCTGGTTTCTTTTATTTTTTTGGTTGCTTGACTGTGTTTTTGGGTGGCTTAGCTTAGAGTCGAGTTAGAACTTAGTTTTTCTTCATTTTGTAGTAGTACGCACCCTCTGAGTTAGACACAGTGTGTACCTGTACGCACTGTATCTGTGTACACAGAGCGTGCACACACCTAGTTAAACAGGCTGCCTGCGTACCCTGTTAAAATTGAGAAAATTTCCTTTTTCATAACTTTTTCCCTTTAGATTTTGTTTTTCTTAGTCTTTACTGCCCAGATCCACTGGTTGACTGTCAAAAATCTTCACCTGCACTTTTTCCATTAGTGTCGAAAGTTTTCGTGAAATTCATTGAGATTTTAGCCTTAGGGTTTTGATTTTTATTGGTCCTGTAGTGACTTTGGGTTTAGAAGTTGTGAAGCCTTAGATATCTCTAGTTTTGTCAATCTTCTTAGGAGTCAGACCAGTCGTAAAGTCTACCCGAGTGAGTGACCTACCTTTGCCTTGCCTCTTTGCAAAATTTCGATATAGCTTGTTCATTTAAAGTTGTGAATTTCATTTTCAAAAAGAACAAAAAGAGATTGATTTTTTGTTTTGATTAGTTTGTGATTCTGCATAACAGTCCTTGGACTGATTGTTGCCAAGTAAAACATCCCGGAATCATCCTAGTAAGCTTTTGCTTCTTAGATTTACTTGTTAGTCAAAGATTAGGTAAATTTCCTTAATTTCCTTTGATTTGCTTTTGAGTGATTTTTCATAGATTTTCATAGATCTTGAAATTGCTTTGATTAGATTAGTTTTACATGCTTTTATTAAATAGGAAAATATCAACGATCTCCTTTGCAAATTTTGCTTTAGAGTAGCATTTGACGTCTTGAAAAGAGAAAGGAATTTTTTCGTGAAGTAAAGAGTGGTCATGTTTTGTGCGCTTTGAAAGATAAAGAGAATTGTTTCTTTGATTGTCTTTTGAGAAAGTTGTTTTTTATTGAAAAGATTGCATTCTCTCAACTCTCTTAATTAGAACATTCATTGAAAAGAGAAAATTATCAAATCATCTTAGGTGCATCTTTTTAGAGAATTGGAGTC
>APFE030757336.1:0-35414 GCA_000404065.3 Pinus taeda | reverse complement strand
ATAATGTATGTTTAGAGAAGGATTGCTCTTGTTTGTCTTGTTTGTCACTAGAGAGTCTTAGACTCCTAGGGAGGTTAGCTTTGTCCGCAAAAATAACTCTTTCCGCATGAGATTCCTTCTAGACTTGGTCCAAATATATAAAAGCAGTGTTTTATTCCCAATATGCTACTTTTCCCTGAGATAAAAGCCTGTACACATGGGTCAGTCAATACCCAACCTGCATATATGTATTAAAACACTTAAAAAATTAAATTTCCTTAATTTTGAGCTTAGTTCACAGGTTTTACCTATTGACTACCTCCTATTTCTTGTGGCCAAACTATTTGCAAACTAAAAAACTAATTGGGAGAGGTATAAATAGACCTCTATGGGATGGCCTTAAGGGGAGGAGAGGCGATAGAGTTATTATACTGAGATTATCCCTGACTGAGTTTGATGAATCCCTGTGCCTCATGCACTTCCCCAAGCTTCAGGAAACCCTTGTTTCCTTGATTATAGATATCCTTCCTTTTGCATGAGACATCATGGTGTTGGTGATGGAAGAAGATTATTGAATTCTGGGATAGGACGAATCCAGGGGACGATTTTTCTTGGATCAAGACAAAGACTCAGTTGAATTCTCTCCATGTTATTTATAGCTTACTGTAATAAAAGAAATTTTGTATTGTTTATGAAATTAATGATGTCTATGCATTAAATTATGTTTTAATTTGTATATGAATTTCATTTTGATGTATGTTCAATCGTTTGTTTATATGGATATGCTTTACTTCTATACTGCTATGTATGTTCGAATTGAATGATTTTCAAGTTTGAATAAGATCGAGAGTTGCAAAGGGCCTAAACCCTGTGGGACCTACTCGAATGAAGGAAATCCAGGTACGGTCAATCTTACATAGTTTGATAATATAAATATCTTGCCTAAGTTGTTTGAGTATTTCTTATTGTAGTTTGCTTCTACTTTGTTGGGGTTCTAACCCAAAGCCCTAGGGTGCTTTCACCCGAAACAGAATTGGTGACTCCACTGTGGATAACAATCTTGTTATTCCTGGTTTGGGTTGTTCATTCTCAATCATGGCTCAGTATTTGGTTTGCTTGTGGTTACAGTATTATCTGGTCTACTACACTCCCACGGCTCAAGTCTGATCTTTTGGATCCGAATTTTTTATTTTATTTTTTCTTGCAAATCTTTGTATACGCTCTTCACTTTGTTTATAGTGGCGTATACACACTTGTTTATGTAAAGTGAACTCACATATACACGAGTTTCCTATGTCACGAGGGCATGTGCATGCATCTATGTTTGCACATAGTTGCATATGAAAATTTTTGCATTGTTTTTCCAAATCTTTCAGCCCAGATAGATTTGTTTCCTGGTCTTTTCAATATTTGTGTGATCCGAATTGGATCCTAAATAACTCTCAAAGTTTTCATAACTCTGTAAAGTTCATTCTTAAGTTTCAGGGACTTACAAAGCTTGATCTTATCAGAAATATCCTCGAACAGTTGTAATTTGTGAGCAGCGCCATGCAACGAGGACCCTCGGTCAATCATGCTGACCGTTGGCCCATGGTAATGCGTGCTATCATGAAACAAGAATACAGGAAGCCTTTCTGAGAAATGAGGGAGGTTTCTGATATGCGATTAGTGACAAATTGCTAATCACATATCATTGAGAAAACTGCTCAAAGAAGAAAAAGGCCTGAGCGACTGGAACCAAAAAGTCAAAAATTGTATGGAATTCAATGATTCCATCAGAGCTAGGTCCCACATGAAAACTCGCAAGATATTGGAATGGATTTGAGTGGTAAGCGATTTCAACTGTGTCCTGCCCAATCCCACACATTAGGTGCCATGAATCTAGTGGAACAGAGAGAAAACCACTCATATCAGATGGGTAAACGTCATGCAAATTACCCACCCAATATGGATGGAGACCGTAGGATCTGGAGGCTCTAGATCGACTACACACATACGATCCGATGGATGACCAAACTCAATGGGGTAAATAGGTCAAATTGTGTAAAGGTTTGAATTCTGGCATGAACGATGAGTTGTCATAGGAATCATGTTCATATGCAATCTGGGAGTTAAACAGAAATAACGACCATTCAAACACTTTCAAGAGAACAGACACTCAGTTCATTATGAAACAGGTGGACACCTCCCTGTAAGGCATTACATAGTGATGATGGCACCGAATAGAGGAAATCAAATGGACAAAGGTAGGAGAGCCAAAGCACTAGGAAGAAAAAACGAACAGTCAAAAAGTAGATTGGCTTTAAAGCCACGAACTGACCGAAACAAAGCAGATAGTGAGAAAAGCGAGTAAGAATGCTAAGAGCATAGAACAAAGAAAGTATGCCGAGTTGGACTGAAGGCAGCATCAAGCTAGGCAGAGCTAGAGAGAGTCAGAGAGTCTATGTACTCCAGAGAAGGCTTGGGAGGTTCAAGAAAAATCCTGTGGATAGACTTGTCATGTATGAGTATCAGATTGGGCTCATATTACTGTGACCAATAGAGGTAGAGTTTTAGTAAGGACAGTCTGTGTAGTCCAGAGACTTGGGGGATCAAAGTCCAGTCCTACTGATTTATATTTGTTGAATGAGACTCAAATTGAGCTCACTGTTGTAAAAAACCTGCTTTGAAAACATAATAGAGAGGCCACCACTAAAGGTTGGACCAGGAGATGTAGCCCAGGAGCATTGGGTGAACTCCTTATTAAAATTGTTGTATTTACATGTTCTACTATTGTGTTTTCTCTAACTGCTTCACTGCCTGTGTATTTTGCAATTTTATCAATCCATTGCATAAAGTAACATAGGAACATCCATGCACATGAGTCTATAATACCTTTCATTCTTGGTCCTGGATAAATTCCAGATCAAGTGGTATCAGAGCTCTAGGTACTAAGGTTAGACAAGATTGTGCTAGATTTTATTATTGAATGCTAACTAGATCAAAGCTTAAATTAGGAGAAGGAGAGTTGGTTGAAACAAACCCTGAAATTGGGAGACTCTCTCCTAAAAAGAAAATGTCAGAAGAAAGTCCCTTGGAATCAGACCCTTAGTTCATGGATAGTTTCATGACCATGAGAGCCACGGTAGAGGAAATGTATAGAGAATTTAAGAAAGGTAGAGAGGAAGATTCATCAAAGTCTGAACGAGATAAAGGAGCAGAAGAATCTCTCCTCCATGACCACTCTAAAGGTAAAGGGAAAGAAGAAAAACTTCCCACACCTCCTAGTAGCCCTGAAAACAAAAAGAAGACATATTTGATTAAATTAGATGCTAAATTTGATTTGCCAATATATGATGGAGAGTTGAATGCAAAGAAGATGGATAATTGGATTAGACAGATTGATGTGTATTGCACGGTGCAAAGCATTGATTCAGACAGTAGTAAGATTCAACTGGCCAACCTATGCCTTGGAGGCACTACCTTGGTATGGTGGGAAGGCAAGCCACAAGCTGACATGAAGAAGCATGGTAAAATTCTTTCTGTCTATAGTGAATTTGTTTCTACAATTAAAAAGAAATTCTATCCACTAGCCTATATGCAGCAAGCCATGATGAGCTGGCAAACTCTTCGACAATTAAAAGGGAAAAGTGCAGAAAGTTACACCCAAGAATTTAGGAAAAGAGCTTTGATTCTAGGAATTTCCTTAAACTCACCTGAAACTGTGTTGAAGTATATAGGTGGTCTACATAGCTACTTAAGGCACATTATTCTCATGTTTAATCCCACTAGCATAGATGAGGTATCTATTCAAGCTACACATCTAGAGGCTAGAGGCAAGAATGTGAAACCAAAAGTTGGGGGATCATCAAAACCCACTGCAAGCAAGAGTAAGGAGAAAAGAAAACAAAAATGGAAAGAGAGGAAGACACATTCTGTAAAAAAGACCAAATCTTCATGCACTCACTATAAGAAGGATGGGCATGATGATGAACACTGTTGGATTTTGCATCCGAAGCTAAAACCCAAGAAGTACAATGGCAAGAAGAAGAAGACTATTGTAGCTATTCAAAAGGATTTCAGGTCAAATTCAAGAGATGAGACAACAATTGTAGCCATAGGTATAAAAGGTAAAAATTCTGAAGCATCTACTAGTAATTCTGCACAATCTACTATCAATGAAGAAAATGAGAGGAAAAGACATGATCTTTTTCATATTCGAGTTGTTTCCAAGCATTAAAAGATTGGTACTTTGTTTGATAGTGGCCCACAAGTAAATTTAATTTCTGAAGCAATTGTAAAGAGGTTGGGATTACTAACCGCACCTCACAAAAAGCCATATCCATTAGGGTGGTTATGTGATAAAGCACACCTACAAGTGAGTAGACAATGTAAACTTAGGTTTTCTTTTGGGTGAGTATTTGTAGATGAGGTTGAGTTAGATATTGTTCCATTGGATGTATGTAGAATTGTTTTAGGAAGTCCTTACTTGTATGATAGAAAATCTATTTTCTATAGAGCTGAAAACAAGTATCAACACGTTAATGATGGAATCAAATATATTGTAAGAGCTCATCAACTCAAGAATAATTATACTCTCATAAACTCAAGGCAGATGAAAAGAATTGTAAATTCATGCAAACAATTTTTACTGATGGTTGTAAAGGAAAAGAAACCTGATAAAACCAATGTATTTGAGGGTTGTAATGCTAAATAGAAAGCTGATTTAGAAAAAGTTGTTTCAGAATATGATATACTATTTCAAGAATATAAAGATCTACCATCCAAAAAGGAAATAGTACATGATATCAATTTGCAGCAAGATGCTCGATTGCCTAACATCGGAAAGTACAGGTTATTTTCTTTAGAGAATGTAGAAATCAAGAAGCAGGTACAAGAGCTGCTCGAGAAAGGGTTCATAAGACCTAGCACATCGCCTTGTGGGTCTCCAATTGTCTTGGTGAGAAAAGAAGATGGCTCATGGAGAATGTGCATTGATTACCAAGCACTGAATAAGATAATGATACAAAATTGTTATCCCCTTCCTCGCATAGATGATCTATTAGATCAGTTGAAAGAAGTTGTTTATTTTTCCAAGTTGGACTTGCATAGTCGCTATCATCAGGTCAGAGTTGTAGAGCAAGATGCATGGAGGACTACTTTCAAAACAAAGCAAGGATTACATGAGTGGTTGGCTATGCCTTTTAGCTTAACTAATGCTCCTGCTACTGTCATGAGAATAATGAATGATGTACTCAGACCTTTTATTGATGGTTTTGTAATTGTATATTTGGATGACATTCTTATATTTAGTAAAACATAGGAAGAACATTTAAAGCATGTCAAGTAGACTCTAGATGTTTTGAAAAAATAGAATCTTTATGTTAAGCTCTCAAAATGTGAATTTGGCAAGACATCTTTGAATTATTTGGGTCATATTGTAGTCGGTGGTGAATTGAAGATAGATCCCTTTAAGGTTGCAGTCATTTTAATTTGGCTTAAAACCAAATCTGCTACAGAAGTTAGAAGCTTCTTAGGAGCAACAGAGTATTGGAGAAATTTTATCTCTAACTTTTTCGTGACTGCAGCTCCCTTACATGCTTTAATAGGATTGAAAAAGGTGTTTTAGTGGGGAGGAAAATAGCAAAAAGCCTTCGACACCTTAAAAGAAAATATTAGTACAACACTAGTACTAGCACTGCCCGATCTTCAAATACCATTTGATATTGAAATGGATGCCAGTGACTATGCCATTGGAGCAGTGTTGATGCAACACAGTAAACCCATATGTTATCATTTTGAGGCATTTAATTCTGCACTAGTTAATTATCCCACATATGATAAATAATTGTAAGCATTAGCACAGAGTTTGAAAAAGTGGAAACATTATTTGATAGGCAAAGAGACAGTACATACTGATCATCAACCACTTCAATATTTACACTGACAAACTAAGTTGCAACAATCAAGACACTATAGATGGATGGGTTTTCTACAAGAATTTCATCTTGTCATGAGATATAAAATGGGGATACAGAACAAAGTTACAGATATGTTGTCTGAACCAATAATAAATGCATCCATTACACTTAAGCATAATTCAGTATTGCATGAAGGCTACATTGAACAATATGCTCAAGATATAGATTTTAAAGATGTATATGCAACTTTAAGTCATGGAAAACGAGTAGAAGAATTGGATTATCATGTTGAGGACCAAATCTTATATCATTTGGGAAAATTATACATTCCTCAAACATAAAGAGTAAAGATAATTCGAGAACCGCACACTTCTCTAATATCAGGTCACTTTGGTGTAAGTAAAACAGTTGGACAACTGCAAAGGTTTTGTTATTGGCCAAAAATGCATGAGACCATTTCTAGATATGTAAGAGGGTGTACCATGTGTGCTAAAAGCAAGCCCAACAATAGAAAACTAGGTTTGTACACTCCACTACCAGTCCCTTCTCATCCTTGGGAAAGTGTTTCTGTGGACTTCATTGGGGGACTACCTAAATCTAGAAAAGGTCATGACTATTTATATGTCGTTGTGGATAGGTTCAACAAAATGTGTATTTTAATACCTTGTAACAAATAGGTTACAGCTAAACAAAATACAAAGTTATTCTTTTAGCATGTATGGGTCCATTTTGGGTTACCCACTTCCATTATATCTACTCACGATACTCGATTTGTTAGGAAATTTTGGTCAAGTTTGTGGGAATTTATGGACACTAGGCTAAAGAAGAGCACAACTTTTCATCCAAAAATAGAAGTTTTCAATAGGACAATGATCCAGTTGCTTAGAGGATACTGCAGCAAGCATTGCAAGCTTTGGGATGAACATTTATGTTATGTGCAGCATGCTTAAAATTGAGCTAAACATTCTTCTACACAACGATCTCCTTTTGAGACCTGTTTTGGTTTCACACCAAGGTCTCCCTTGGATTTTGTCTTTGGTAAAGACATAGAAGTTGATGGACACAATGATGTGGACAAGGAAACCAAGTTCATTGAACAAATCTAAGATATTCACCAGGCAGTATAGGAATAGCTAGAAAAGAGCCAAGCCAAGTACAAGGCAAGGCATGATAAGCATCGGACTGAACATAGTTTCCAAGTTGGTGATCAAGTCTAGCTGTATATCAGCAAAGAAAGAACACAGGGTGAAGGTAAGAAGCTGAAGCCAATAAGATATGGACCTTTCAAGATACTTGAGAAAATTGGTGAGAATTCTTTTCGCTTTGATTTACTAGCTTACATGCACATCTACTCAGTTGTTAATGGAGAAAACTTGAGACTATTTAATCCTTCATTGATTGAAGATCACGAAGAGCAAAGTAAATTACCTTCTATTGATGATCTGTTACTTGAATATCTTAATGAATTGCTGGAAGATACAGTTGTGGATAGGAAGGTGAGAACTATGCGTAGGGGGGATGTTGAGTACCTAAGGATTGGACTCAAAGGTTCAAAACCAAGCAGTGCAAAATGGATAGAAATTGGGCAAGCGAGGAATCTGTACCCTCACTTGATTGATGCTTAAAAACTAACTTTTGGTGGTGCAAAATATTTTTTAGTGGGAAGGTTGTGATCTGAATTGGATCCTAAAGAAATCTCTAAGTTTTCATAACTCTGTAAAATTCATGCCAAAGTGTCAAAGACTTACAAAGGTTGAGCATATCAGAAATATCCTAGAACAGTTGTAATTTGTGAGCAGCGCCATGCAACGAGGACCCTTGGTCAAGTGTGTCGACCATTGGCCCATGGTAATGTATGTTGTCACGAAACAAAAAAAAGGGAAGCATTTTTGAGAAACAGGGGAGGTTTCTAATATGCGATTAGTGAGCTGGGAAAACCACTCAAAGAAGAAAAATCCCTGAGCAACTGGACCTGAAAAGTCAAAAACCGTACGGAATTCACCGATTCCATCAGAGGTGGGTCCCACACGAAAATTGGCAAGATATCGAAAGGGCTTTGAGCGGTAAGTGGTTTCAACTGAGTCCCGCCCGATGCCACACACTAGGTCCCACGCGTCTGGCGGAAGAGAGAGAAAATCACTCATATTGGATGGGTAAATGTCATGCAACTTACACGCTCAATATGGATGGAGGCCGTAGGATCTAGAGGCTCTAGATCAACGAAAGACATATGATCTAATGGATGACCAGATTCAATGGGGTAAATAGGTTGAATTGTGTAAAGGTTTGATCTCTGGCATCAACGATGAGTTGGAAGAGGAATCATGTTCGCGGGCAATCTGGTTGTTAAATAGAAATAACGACCATTAAAACACTTTCAAAAGAACTGACACTCAGTTCGTTATGAACAAGTGGCCACCTCCCTGAAAGGCGCTACACAGTGATGATGATGCCAAATAGAGGAATCCAAACGGATAGAGGTAGGAGAACCTAAGCGCCGTGAAGCAGAAATGAATAGTCAGAAAGAAGATTGGCTTTGAAGCCACGAACTGACCGAAACAAAGCAGGCAATGAGAAAATTGAGTAAGAAATCTAAGAGCATAGAATAGAGAAAGTAAGCCGAGTTGACCTGAAGGCAGCATCGAGCCAGACAGAGCTAGAGAGAGTCAGAGAGTTTGTGTACTCCAAAGAAGGCTTGGGAGGTTCAAGCAAACTCCTCTGGACAAACCTGTCATGTATGAGTCTCAGATTGGGTTGATACTATTGTGACCAAGAGAGGTCGAGTTTCGCTAAGGAGAGTCTGTGTACTCCAAAGACTTGGGAGATC
Organism: Pinus taeda; assembly: GCA_000404065.3. NCBI lineage: Eukaryota > Viridiplantae > Streptophyta > Pinopsida > Pinales > Pinaceae > Pinus > Pinus taeda. Next base: position 26,708 of record APFE030757336.1, on the reverse strand, counting down.
TAAGTCTAGTCCTACTGATTTATATTTGTTGAGTGAGACTCAAATTGAGCTCATTTTTGTAAAAAATTTGCTTTGAAAACATAATAGAGAGGCCACCATTGAAGGTTGGACCAAGAGATGTAGCCCAGGAGCATTGGGTGAAATCCTTATTAAACTTGTTGTATTTACATGTTTTACTGTTGTGTTTTCTCGAGCTACTTCAGTGTCTGTGTATTTCGCAATTTTATCGATCGTTGCATAAAGTAACATAGGCACATCCATGCACATGAGTCTGTAATACCTTTAATTGTTTGTCATAGAGAAATTCCAGATCACTGTGCGGTCAATTGTTGTCTAAAGAATTTAATTATTTTGCAAGCTTACTATTTTCAAGTCTCTTGCTCATTAAAAAGATTTGGGCTAGGTTTGCTTCTTTGGCAAACTTGTAATTTGTGTTTTGGCACACAAGACTTCGGCTTGAAGTTCTTTATTGTTATGGTCCTCCAGAAAATGAGATTGTTTTCAGTTTCAGTGTCAAGCCTGAATTTCAAATATACTTGCTTTTCTCTCCTTTGTTTTGTGGCCTCATAGATTTTCTTGCTTTTTGAAAGTCTTTTTGACGAATTTGGGAGTATTTCTTTCATGGCTCCTTGGTCAGTTTATCAAACTCTTTGCTACTATTTGGGTCATTTCGTACAAGTTGAAGTCTTTTTGCTCAAGTTTTCATCCATTTTCGAGTTTGTAACTTGCAAAAACTCCTTGTGCTCTTTTTTCTATCTTTTGAGATTTAGTAGCATTTTGGTGATTTCAAAAAGTTGTTTTGGTTGCTTCTTTAGAAAAGAAAAGATCTCAAAAAACTTTGTTTTTGTTTCTCTTTTTCCAAGTTTGGTTTATGGTTTCTTTTTGTTGTTGAAAGTGAATTGCGATATTTTACAAATTGTCCTTCTTGTTTGGGGAGAATTTTTTGTTCAAAATTTGTATCCTCTTCAGTACTTAAGTTGGCTCATTGTTAGTTATAAACAATTGCTTTGCTTTTTGAGTGTTATTTAGGATCTTGCATCTCCATTATATCTTGCATTAGGGTAGTTTGCATTGTTAAAGCATTCATAGTATTTTAGTTTTTGGGCGTGTGAAGTGTTTTTTAAGGGAAAAAGAGAATAAGTACTTTGCTTTGAAGAAGTTTTGTAGAACTCATATAGAGATCTCTTTTCATCGAAGAAAAAATGACTACATTCATGTAGTTAGTTTTTCATTGATTTCTGTTGCATCATACAAACATCATTGGTTGCACTCCCATATTTACCCTTGACTTAAAGAACAACCATTAAAATCAAGCAATTAATTAAAATAAACTAGAACTTTTATGTTGTCATCAGAATGAACAAAGAATTTTAGGTTTATGAGGGCCTTAGATTAGGCGAGAGGAGAGTTAACTCTCCAAGGCCGTTCAAAATTATAAAACATAGAAGTTTGATTAATGAGTGAAATCAAATAGCATTAGGGAGACCAGGAAAGATACGTAACTAAGAGTAAAGAATGCGGGAGAGTGAAGATAAGGATGAGAGATACCCCCTCTCTTACATGTCAGATCCCACCTCACGACTGTTCTGCCTGACTTCTGATATGAATTGGTGACCATAGTTTCCTACCCTAGGGATCACACAGGTGGCTACAGAGAGGAATCCCATGGCACCTGAGGCTGACGTTGTATCCTATTCAACAATAGTTCTGGAGAGTACCCTTGAAAAGCTTGGGTGCTTGCACCGGAAAAGGTTGTTGTCTGTAGGTCAACGTAAATACCTCTGATACCTTTGCTAATAGGCATGGGGCGTAATTACCCCAGTCTATTTTCAGAAGGCCCTTGTTATTAACTTTGTTGTATTTTGGTGTCCGGTCCTAATCACCTAGAGCAGAAATACTCGAGAGTTGTTTGATTGCTGATATCTCTAAGGAATTTTTTAGTGAGTGTTCTTTGCTCCTAGTCAGCCTAGCTTTGAAGTTTTTTGAGTCTTTAAGTAGATCTTTTAAATAATTCGAAGTGGTTGATTTACCATCTCGATGGTCTAGGAGAATTTGTGGGATATCACCTATGAGTCCTGAGCCTTCCCCTAGAAGGTGTAGGAGTGATTCTGCTAGTGGTTTTTAACCAGTGGTAGCAGGCGCATCAAGGATTGATCCTCTACTTGGGGTCATTAATTCACAAGATAGACTTGGAACTAGTAGAGAGTTAGATAGGAACACACCATTTCTTTCTCGAGTACTTTTTCAGTTGGAAGATAATATCGAAGTTGAAGAGCTTTCATAGTCAGTTGCGGCTATGAATTCTCCTCTTCTTCCTGATCATCCAAACATTCTATTATACGTCAGAATGTCAACTCATAGTTCTTTGAGCCCAGGTTTACACCCATATATTCCTTCGATGACCACTGTTGGAATCATGGAATCTATGACGAGTGTTGAGAGTGTGCAGAATCCCATGTTTGTACAAGGAGGAGGAATTATTTCCATCCCTTCTATTACTCCTAGCATGGCTATATGTGGGTCTACTTCCATTTCGTCAATGAGTAGAAATTCTTAGGCTACTGCATCCAGTTTTGAATTTGTCCCTTATGGAATGTTGTTACACGGGATTCCTTCAGTTCCTTTGAATATACCATCGACCGCCTCCAAATCCATGATGAGTGGACCGGCTTCTTTTCAGGGTTTTCCATTTGGAAGTGGTCATATACCATACTCCAATCCAACAGGAGGATCAATGCCTTTTTCCTTTACAGGTCAAGGTAATAACCCATTCCAGAGTTGGACAAACCCTACGGTTAGTGGGATAGGAGCTAGGAATCAATTTTTTGGCCAACAAGGGGATGTTTTGTATTCTTCAGTTAATTCATTTCAAAATTTTCCACCATTTTCTAATGCATGGAATCCTTATCAAGGGTTATCACCTCCTTTTAACACTTCGTTAGGGGGTAACTTCACTGGTTACGAAGGAATTTCGACAGGAGTTGGTCAAACTCCAAATTCTGCTGGAACACAAGGAGAACCTTTTGATTCAGTAGGCTCTATGAGTTACTTCAAGCGACTTGGTGCTTTTCAAAATCTAGGTCATTCTTTTCAGACCTTTGGGAACCCCGCCCACACTAGATGGAATTCCCAAGGTCCGCCTCAACTACCTTTTCTGGCCATGCTGAAATTGCGAGACTTAACTAAATTGACAAATGATCGAATTGGATACAATATAGCTTGGCCTCTGGTCCCAACTAGGCTTCCCTTGGATATCCCAAAATTCGAAGGGAAGAATGGTGAGATCCGGGAGACCACGTAACCACATTTCACTTATGGTGCTCATCCAGCTCTCTAATAGATGATTAGATTAGGTTGAGGTTATTTAAGTGCACCCTAACCGGAAATGTGGCCAAATGGTATATAGAGTTGCTAGGGGGCACCTATAATTATTTTTGTGACCTAGATAATGTCTTTTTGAACCATTTTTAGTTGCCTATCTATTATGAAGCCAAAAATGAACTTTTGGCTAACATTCAGCAAGACACCGCAACTCACGTTTCGGATCACATCCAGGAATGGAGGAGGAGGAAAAGGCTTATGAAAGTTTAAATCCTACCCGAGTTCCTTCTCAAATTGTTCCTCAAATCATTACAACCTGAGATCTCAAAGGATGTGTCTTGTTTTGGTGTTTAAGTGGAAGAGTAGGCCATTTTAAGAGCCTAGCAATTGGAACTGATATACTATTAGTTTGGGGTTCTTCAGAAAATTCTACCTAATGCTCCTAGATCTAAGGTCAATTTAGCCAAACTGAAACTAGGTACCCATGCAGATGGTACAGTCAGATCGATTGATGTTAACATGGTGAACCTATTGAATCAATTACAGGAGTTGTCTCTACAAACTGCTTGTTCTACCGAGGTAGCACCGTCTGTACCTACACCTTCCCAACCTACCTCTATAAACGCTTTCTAGACCACTAACCCCAAAGGAAATCATAAATCTGATGGGAAGAAGAAGAGATGAGGTAAGAATAAGAACCAAAGGCAATGCAAACAAACCTGACAATGATGTCAGAGAGGGTAAGAAAGATTCCAAGAAAAAGGTAAAATTGATGTGCAATTTATGCAATGGAGATCATCTGACTCAGCTCTACCCTCAGATGCAAGACACTCAACACTTATTAGTGTAGCAAGGGTCCTCTAGCTCCCAAGTTGTTCTAACTAACCGTTTTCACCAAGGGTAGCAATTACTTGCTGGCATGAATTCTAATGCTAGTGCCTCCACCAGGGGAAACCAGGAAGGGGAAAATTCATCAAATGTTTATATGATGAGCTCTCATATTGATGTCGCTACATGATCACATGACTATGGTGAACCGAAAACATCTAAGGCTAAATCTATTTTCAAAGCCACAAAACCACTTCATGTTAAGCGACCCTCTGTTGAGTCTATACCTCAGATATCGAAAGGCTCCACAAAGCGCTCGACTATTAACCCTAATGCTAGGGAAGCCTAGAACTACTTGATTGTAGAAGATCTAGCTCAAAGTCCCTGTGTTATGTCAACATTGGAGGTACTCTAGTCATGCCCTACTTAGAGAGGTGCTTTTCTTTCGACATTCGACGCAGTATATCCAAAGATTTCTTTAGTGCTCACCTTTGATATGTTGAATGTCAAAAAGAGACTTCCTCACCATATGGCTTTCTAGATAAAGTCCACATACTGAAAGACCAATATTTTTTGGACTATTATAGATGAGGGAGATTCCACATGTGTGATGTCTATGTCATGTTGGAAGGCCATTGGATCACCTTCAATTGTTCCTTCACCGACTCTTTTAATGGAATTTGATGGACATTCTAGTAGGCTGCATGAGATTATCCCAACCTTTCCTATCTGTGTTGGGGGAAAGGTAGTGAATATTGAGGTATAAATGTTAATGAGAACTTGGATTATAACCTCCTCTTAGGAAGGAATTGGATTTATGAGATGGATGCCATAGTTTCATCATTATTCCACAACCTCTCATTTCCTCATGAGGGGAGGATTGTTAGAGTTTATCAGTTAGATTATTCTCCAAGTGACTCTCATGAAACTTCAGATTCTACCATTCCATTGGTGGACAATCCCTATCAACTTATTAAGAATTTAGGAGTTGGGATGTACTCTTCTTTAATGGGTATATTCGACCTCCTAGCTCATATAGCTAGAATTAATGTGATTTCATCCTCTAGGGGACCTTCTCGAAAAGAGTTCTTTTGAACTCATTGTTTTTCGAAACGTTGGCCCTTACCTTCATCTACCACCACATTAGATGGAGGGAAAGTAGGTGGAATGCTTTCGTCAACTTCAATCTCCAAATAAAGGCAAATTTCTTGAGGAGATTTATAGCAAATTACACCGAGATTACCAAAGGATTTATGCGTTTTCTTAAGAAAGGAGTTCCATTTTTGTGGGACGATTTCACACAATGATATTTTGATGCTTTGAAAAAAGCATTAACCTCTACTCTATTATTGATTCCACTAGATTATGGCAGAGATTTTCCTCTGTATCTCGCTACAGCAGAATCAACTATCGGTATGGTTCTGGTTTAGGAGGATGATGCTCTGAGTGAGAATGTAATTTACTACTTGAGTCGAGGCTTAGTAGGACTTGAGCTAGACTATTCTCCCATTGAGAAATTGGCCTTGGTGGCTATCCATGCTGTTTAGCAGATTCTCCATTACATTCTACTTCATAAAACATTTTCCTTAGCGGCTATCAACCCTTTTCAGTTTTTCCTCAGTAGGCGAGTAATTGGGGGAAAGAATAATCGATGGATTTTTATTTTTCAAGAGTTCGATCTCGAATTCTTGTCAGCTAAATCTAAGAATTCATTAGTTTTCGAGAAATTGATTTTGGAGTTGCCTTGTGAGGAAGCTATTATTTATGAGGAAAATTTTCCTGACGAACATTTATTCCTCATTTCTTCATAGGATCCCTGGTACGGAGATATCATTATATATCTCCAGACTTTGAAGTTTCCACCTACTTTCTCCAAAGATGCACGTCAAAAGTTACGTCACCTTGCCAAAAACTATGTTATTGTTGGTGATACATTATATCGTAGAGGGGTTGATTCAATCCTCAGGTGTTACTTAACTTTGGAAGAAGTCGAGTCAGTACTTAATGACTGCCACAATGGAGCTTATGACAGTCATCTATCAGGGCTTGCAACAACCCAGAACATTTTGTGACCATACTACTTTCGGCCTTCAATTTTCAAAGACTGTATTGAAGAAATCAAATGTTTCCATCCTTGGCAAGTTTATACTTGCAAAATGCGTGCCCATCCAGCTCCGCTTTTTCCTGTTATTACTATTGGTCCATTTATGAAGTGGGGCATTGATTTTACTACTTGTAATCTGCCTTTGGCAAGGAATCACAAGTACATCATTGTGGCCATAAACTACTTTACGAAGTTGGCTGAGGCCATGCCTACTTTCAAAAATGATAGTGAGACAACAATCTTGTTTCTCTTCAACTAGGTTATTTCACGATTTGGTATCCCAAGAGAGATTGTCACTGACCATGGAAGTCACTTCCAAAATCAACTAATGACCAAATTGGCTCTCAAGTTGGACTTCCGGTAGGAGTATTCATCTCCATATTATCCTCAGGCCAATGGGTAGGTTTAATCCATGAATAATTTCCTTAATACCATCATGTAAAGGACAACTGATAAAACTCAATCCAATTGGCACATCATGTTGTATCCGACACTTTTGGCATACCGAACCTCAGTAAAGACTACCACGGGTTTTACTCCTTTTCAACTAGTTTATGGGTTGGAATATATCTTCCCTGTCGAATGCGAAATTCCTACCCTTAAGCTAGCTATAGAACTTCTTCCAGAGACATCTAATATCGAATAACGCCTCGTTCATTTGGAAAATCTTAGTGAGCAACGTCGAGGTGCAGCCATAATAAATGAAGCCCATAAGAAGAGGATTAAAACTCAATATGATAAATTTGTCCTTCCTTGGGTTTTTCTTGAAGGCGACCTTGTCTTAGTCTATGACCAAGAAAAAGATTCCTTGGGGGCAGGCAAGTTCAATTCTATGTGGTATGGTCCCTTTATAGTCAAGCATGTTTTGAAAAGAGGGGCTTATGAATTAATTACAATGAAGGGAACAAGCTGGGGGAGCTTAGAAATGGGCTCTACCTTAAGAAGTATTTTTCTTAGGCTTCGGCCAAGCAATTTCTTGTTTGTATATATTATATCTTTGTACATATCTATCTGGCATTTTTGTGGTATCGATATTTATTTGATCTTCTTTGGCAGGTATTGATGGACGATCCAATATACTTCAGATTCACTGCTAGGTCAAGTAGGCACACTCAGAATCTTGCTTCCACAGCTTGGGTGATTTATTATCCATCTGGCCAGTTCATGGTGTTGAGGGGAGTATGTATTGATCCTACTTCGAACAACATTGCCAAATATACTATCATTCTTAACTTACTATCCGAAGCAATATCTTATGGGATTGATTTGTTGGTAGCTTATGTAGACTCACAACTAGTGGTATCGCAGTTAAATAACACTTATCGGGTTCATGATCCTTATTTATATTGCAATTTTTGAGAGTGAGAGTGTTGCAATGACCATTTATTTATATCACATATGTTCACATTCCACGATCTGAGAATTCATTAGCAGACTCTATTGCTAATCAAGCATTAGATCGGCACATTAATCATTCATGAAATTAAATAACTTAAAAAAAGAATTGAATCTGTATATATATCATAAAATCGCCTGTATATAGATAGTGTGTTCAAAAATAATATTTAAAATTGGGATAGGATGCCCTCAAAATTTGGGCTTATGCCCATAATCTTGTCCAGTCATACATAGATCTATCTATCGAGCTCGCTTAAGATGAGTGGTTAAAAAGTTAACCACAACGTTGGCTACACGTCGAAGTATCCAGACCCAATCTCGTGGTACCCCTACCACATGGCGCTGCATCTCCTTAGGGAGATCCTCTACAACTACCATAGGTACCTAGTGAGTTAGTCTCACCAAGTTTGTATGAACATCATAAAGGACTCTCTCTGTCTCGGCTGTTTCCTCTTCGACCCCTCCTCCACGATGCCCATGCCTTGGAAATCCATCAAGTCTCACTAGACCCACACATGGAACATGGTCATTATATTTCGTCAGTATTTTGTCTCATCAAAAATAGTTTTTCTAAGTTAATTTCATATTAAAAAATCCAAACAAAATTAAAAAACTCACAAAAACTTAAAAATTGTTGCCTATGTCTCCACATGATGCATTTGGTGATATCACTAAGTCTGGGTCTCCTCGGAAATCCATGCTAGCATGTAGGAAGTCATTAGCCACGATGATCTGTTGATCCAACCAGGTAAAAAACTCATCGTAAAAAGTCATTCTAGGCATGTCACCACCCCCAAGGCACTTCATTAGGTCCACCCATCTACCCATTCGTGGATCTCTAAGGTTGATGGACCCTGATACTTTGGGACATAGCCCAGGTACCTTCTCAAAGAAGAATGAACACAAGATGGTTCCATATACAAATTTCTTCATTTGGCCCTTTTTTATAGAGGTCAATTGACTCTTCATGTTAGTCAAAAGAGGTGTGCACTAGTTAAATACTATGGTAAGACATTCGACTACCAGGCTCATAGATACTCATGATGCCCGATGCAGGGAATCTGACCCATTTACCCGTGTAATGGTAAATAGAAAAATCCTCAAGGATATACTTTCCACATGTTTGATTGGAATTTGATTCCCAACCTTCTTTGAATTTCCAAGAAAATATATGGACATAGTCTTCCACTGAAAGACTACCTCTCATCCTACATGTTCAATGCACGACCTCCCCTCTTCAGGAGAGACTAGTAATGAAATAGATATCTTCGACCTCAATCTGTAGAGGCATTTGGTCGATCATGAAAGCATCATCCTCTATGATCCAGTAGTGGATTCAAAGTTCTAGCAAGTGCGTATTGGCTTTCATATTTGGCATTTTGAAGAATTTGAATAAGCCACAGCCTCTCAGAGCATCCAATGCATTTTGGTAATTCATTACCTCATTATCTATGGTGGTATGGTCTCTTTCCCTCCAAGTGATTCATCCTACAAAAAATTGAAGTTTCAACCATTAATTTATATACTAAAACTTTAACTCGCATACACACGGGTTCCCTTTACACACAGTCACGTGTAGGGCCATCGTATATGCGGGTTATTCACATCCAACTCACGTGTACGCAGAGTTGAATTTTTGTTCATAGTTTCCCACTGTAGAAACTTTGATTTTTTTTTTTTAAACTATCATAAAGCATTACAAGTAGGATTTATGGATTACCTGGAGATTTTGGGGTGATTCGAATGGTCCAATTGTTTAGAGGAAAGCTTGCTTCAATTTGCTCCATAGCTCTTTGCTCCAAACAGAAATGAAAAACCTATTAGTCCAAAAGTCATTATATAACTTTGAAATTGAAAAATATTTTTTCGATTTTTGTCTCATAGATTTGTTGACTTGTGGGCTTGGGTTGTCGAGAGTGGGTTGTTTTTATAGGAAATTTTGGAGACTTCTTCGAGATTTTCTTTCAGTCCCATGACCGTTGACTCATCATGGAAGGTAGCGTTCTCTCATCGGCATTTAGTTTAGGGAAAACCATTTTCCACTACATCTTGCGTACTAGCCTCCATTTAGCAATACATTAGCCGTAGGGTTGACCCCATTGTATCTTGGTCAACAAACCATTTTCACTTGCCGATTTTTAAATCATGATGCGATGGTAGAGCCATCCTTTACATGGGCATCTTAGTTAGAACCTCACTAACATTAGTTTCCCATGCTACTATACTTAGTAGGCTCGGGAGTCCTCTTTAGTCCCACCATGACTGATGCATTGAATGCACATTGTCCTTTCTTCCACGCTAATTTCTGGCCTTATACCCTAGAGGCTCCTTTGTGTTGAGTTGTACTGCTACATTGCAGTTCGACTATTTGCACCTTTTGGCCTTGAGCTGGCTTCACTCGGACTCATGTTTAAGCCACTTATTTGACCATGTCTTTTGCAAAGTCAACCATGCAATCACTTAGCTTCTACAACTTGACGCATCCTTTTACCCATGGAAACAATATCCCTTTCAGTGTCCTTCACCAATTTTGCCCCTTGCATTGAGCATAGGATTGTTCCCCTCCCAGGAAATAGATCATTTTTTCTTTGACACTCATTCTTTCCATTGTACTATAGCATTCTTCTATTGTTTTTCTAGCTTAAAGAAAAAGACAGAAAAATTATATATTCCAAAAAGAGCAGGAATGAGATGACATTTCCATATTTTGTTGGCAGTTAGAGTCAGCCATGTCACCCTTGAACAAAGCACTCAAAAGAAAGTCTCTCCTCCATTGGGGTGGGATTTAGTTTGACTTAGGAGTGCCTTAACCTTGTTATTGAGTTAGTACTCCTTCAATTGGTTACCTCTTCCAATCATATGGAGAGTTTTCTTATGCCTCTTACATGAAAAACTTATACATAGTTATCATATGCTCTCATATAGTCATCATTGAGTTGTGATTTTGTTCAAGGGAAATAAACATGGGTCAGCCTCTCTACAGTGTCCCTTGACCTACTTTTTAGTTGGCCATCCCTAGTTGTTACTTTCATGTTTTCCATTACATCAGTTACATTGGTCCTCTGCTCATGCTGGTTTGAGAAGGTCTCTATTGACTTCTTGCTACTGGGTCTTGTTCTTATCGACAACGACAAATTTCTTTGAGGGCAGATCTAGAGTCACACCCTCGCCTTATTTTCAATATTGATTGGTCACCTTGTGCCTAGCATCGATCAACATCATGGGTCTTTGGCTGAGTGGTTTCCCTTGTGTTTGACATCAGCTTTCATTATCACATATTGGGATTAATGCAGTGCCTTGGTTTCCATTTGACCCTACTGATGGATTCCTCAGCTCTATGTTAGCTTTCATTATTCATTGGTTCAGAGGGTTTCTATCGTGTGCTAATTACATCTTGTGTACACTGGAACGTGCTTCGGTTGGGTTACTACATATTTTTCATCCGATTCCTTTCACATTATTGGCCTACATGATACACTCATGCTAGACTGGTGAAAGATGCCTTAATGCCTTCCTTCTAACAGATCTTTTCCTATCGACTAATGCTCATCTTCTCTGGGAAAAAGATCTAGAGTTCATTTGGTAGTAGCTTCGGGTTTGCAGTCATCAGTGGTAGATTACTTCGCTATCGACAATGGGAAACCATCATTGTCTCTTGATTGATAGATTCTTTCAAGTGTTCAACTTCAGCTCATTCATTCTCACTTGTAAGATTGTACTCGGTACCTTGACTTTGATTATCATTATCGGTGAGTAGTCTCACATTTGTTAATGGTATACATCAATGACCGGTAATCAAACGATTTCTCACATGGTCGACCTCAGATAATTCATTCCCATTGTGTGGAAATCTACAAGGATGGTAGGTGAAGACCACAGGTTGCATCAACATGTTTTAGTTCACTTGTCGGTTACTCTTCTTGCTGCTAGTTAACACCATCCACCTAATATGTTGTAGTTCTTCACAACGACATCTTATATGCTGGCATCCGAGTAGTGATGTAGTATCATTTTATTCCATCATGTTCATTTGGTACTATTGCGATCAGTTTTTGACATTAGTGATCGGCTTCATCCTTCAGCATCATTGATCGTCTTCTTATATGTGATATTTAGATGTGTACTTTTTCAATCACGATCAGATGATCCATTATGCACTTTCACTTCCTTTATACTAGTATACATATTGGATCCACTTGTACTTGATATGCGTACATGTTTTACTTTCTCTAAGCATGGGTATGCCCACCTCAGAAACAATTTCTTTATGATCTCTTTTGATGGCTTGGCAAGTTGAATTCTGGTGAAGTCCTTCTTAGTCTCGACATGATTCTTTCCATACACTTAATATATTTCGGCCATCATGTACCCCTTTTGACCTAATATATTAGGGGGCATCTGTTATAGCACCATTTACTACTCTTGGTATATATGATTCTTTGTTTATTCCCTAGGGCAATCCCTCCTTCCAAACTTGGTCCAAATATATAAAAAAACTATGTTTTATTCCCTGTATGCTACTTTTCGCTGAGGTAAAAGTGTGTACACGTGGGTCAGTCAATACCCAACACACGTATATGTATTAAAACAATTTAAAAAATTAAATTTCCTTAATTTTGGGTGGAGTTCACAGGTTTTACCTATTGATTACCTCCTATTTCTCGTGGCCCAACTGTTTCCCAACTAAAAAACTAATTTGGAGAGGTATAAATAGACCTCTACGGGAAGGCCTTAAGGGGAGGAGAGGAGATAGAGTTATTATACTGAGATTAGCACTGACTTAGTCTGATGAACCCATGTGCCTCATGCACTTCCCCGAGCTTTAGGAAACCATTGTTTCCTTGATTATAGATATCCTTCCTTTTTCTTGAGATATCATGGTGTTGGTGATGGAAGAATATTGTTGAAGGCTGGGATAGGATGAACCCAGAGGACTGTTCCACTTGGAGCCAGAGAAAGAGTCAGGTGAATTCTCTCCATGTTATTTATAGCTTACTGCAATAAAAGAAATGCTTTCTTGTTTATGAAATTAACTATGTATATGCATCAAATTATGTTTTAATTCATATATGAATGTTGTTTTGATGTATGATCAATCATTTTTTTATATAATATAAACTCAATTTCGTGGATATGATTCACTTCTATACTACTATGTATGTTTGAATTGAATGATTTTCAGGTTTGAAGAACATCGGGAGTTGCAGAGGGTCTGAACCCTGCGAGACCTACTCGAAAGAAGGAAATATAAGTATGGTCACTCTTATGTAGTTTGATAATATAGGAATCTTGCCTGATATGTTTGAGTATTTTTTGTTGTAGTTTTCTTCTGCTTTGTTGGGGTTCTAACCCAAAGCCCTAGGGTGCTTTCACCCGAAACACACCTAAACATAATTATGTGTTTATTATGCACCCATGTTCTCATCATGGCTTATGAGGTTCATGCCAACCACTTTGAGAAGTCTATATTGCAATCACCATGACCTGGGACTTTTTCGTGATCACAATTGGGAGGGCGAATGGTAAAACCCCATTAACAGAACTATACATACCCTAAGGAGAGTACATGTCCTACCCATTTATGTATTGGCTCATTGACCATGTAAATATCAATTTCATAGAAGACAAAATACAGAAAAAGGTTGACAGAAATGCATGTGTTAATAAGAATCGTATACTTAAAGTGAGATCATAATTGTATAGAAATTACCTAGATTTCAAGAAGTCAACTTTTATCTCTAATTAAACAAGAACCATAATGAAACATCCTTCACTTCCAAACATATGTTTACAAAATCACATTAATAATAGATATATTTCCTCACCTACCTATCAATAGTGAAAAACAGAAGGATAAGAAAGATGAAACTCTTCATATAAAGTAATTCCTAAATGTTTCCACATCGCTCTTGATTAATGTTTTTTTGCACACTAATGTATCCTGACATTGTGATAGCATTATTTGTCTCAAGGAATAGTTATAGAACATCAAAACCATATGAATTAGTTTTATGTTGAACAAGCTAGCTACCATCTTAAGTAATTTGATTCAAAAAATTCAATACTAAGCTAACTATCTAGAAACATTATAACAACTTGACGTTTCAGTGTTCTGCCATAGCTGGTGAAATAGATAAATAACAAAGCATACAAACATGGTCTGCCATTATGACCTAATCCATTAAACTTCAAGAAATATAAAGAATAAATAATTGGAACATTTTCACAAAGCATCAAAGTTTGATCCTACATACTATATTGAGATGTGCTACAATTTATTGAAGGTCTTATGTGAAAATGGAAAACTTAGAAAATAAGATGGCGGTTATAATAGCACCCAAGATACAATTTTCGTATCCTTTATAAATTTGGAAAAATGAATGCATGGGAACAATGGGACAAACAAACAACTTAAATGGAAAATCATAAAAACATGGTCCACCACTGTCCCAATCCATCAAACTCCAAGACATGTAAAAAATAAATAATTGGTTCATTTTCATGAAGACTCAAAGTTTGATCCTACATATTGTATTGAGGTGTGCTTCCATTTATTGAAGGTCTAAAGTGAAAATGGAAAACTCAGTAAATAAGATGGCAGTTTTAATAGAACCCAAGATACAATCCCATATCCCTTTTATTATACTTTATAACTTTGAAAAAATGAACGAATGGAAAATAAACGGGTAAGGAAGATGCCATGTAAACTATGAACTAAAGAAATTTTGCATGGTGAACCCAAGGAGAAAATCAAGGAAGGAAAGTTAAATGATGTCATATTTCAAAAGATAAGTGAGAAAAAGGGGAAAATCTCTAATTTTTGAAGAAATTAATACATTGCATACAAAATCCTACAACTTGTGAACAATTTGAGCTATTTTGCATGATGTTTCAGGGATAGGGACAAGAGGAAGGGTTTCAAGGATGGCTAGAAGTTAACCCCAAATTTCAATGGGACAACCAAAAATATTTTTAAAAAAAATTTTAAAGAAATATAAATATAAAAACAAATATTCTAGAACAAAGTGCTAGAACATAAGTCAATAAAAGTAACTTCCAAGTGTAATAGATCTAATGTAACTCAATAAAAGTAACAAGTATTAGATATTAAATATTAAATATATTTTCGACATAGATATTGTAACCCTCCCAAAAGAAAGATTTGATATAGGATACACAAAACTACCAAACATGGGAGTCAAAACTATGAAGGAAATTAGCTCTTATTACAAAAACATACTACATAGGATTCAGGCATGCAATGCATAGACAAAGTTTGTCCAGGTTTGAAGGTAGAACAACTTGGTGAATATTTTTTTTTGAGAATCGTAACCAAATGGGTACTAGTTTCGATAATGGGTATTCAAATGTCCTCAAACTAATCCCAACGGATCTCCCAAAACTTCTTGTTTTTGGAAAGAACCATCTAGAGGATCTAGGATAAGTCCCAAAAACCATCCCATTTTCTGGAAAGAAACATTTAGACAATGTGGGAGAGGATCACACATTCTCAGAGATGTCTCATTTAAAATAGGGTCTTTCCCTTGTAATCCCCAAGGAGGGAAAAATCTAGATGATCCATCCCGGAAGTAGGGCAAGTCCCCCTATGCAACATTGTCCTCAATGCATAATCCAAATGATACACTATAAAGTGATCTAAGAGAGTGACACACTAGCATATGAACTCATGACCAAGTGTACAAATTTACCTATATATTCACAAGTAGAATGCATGTAAGGAAATTATGAAATCATTGCACACATGCATGGAAAATAATGTCTATCATATCTAATTAAATTTTAATACTAGAATTAGAGGGCCTAAATTAAGGAAACATTGGAAAAAAAACTTATAATTGGATATATTTATTGTACTTCCTACAAAATTCAAGTGGATTGTGGATTACAAATTTACAACCATGATTACATAAGAACTACTTACAGGTTTTAGGGGACCCTACCCATGGGCTTCGAGTAGTAATGACATGTTTTGAAATTATCACTAATGGCTTTGAGAGCATCCAAACATTCAAGTTGCTCCATTTTCATATTGAAACCGCTCTTTTGGGTGCTTCTTGCACACAACCAACCTTAGGGATAGTTTGCACACTTCTTACTTGCATATCCCTACATGTGACACCTTTGTTGGGCACTGAAATGCCACCTGTAGGTAAATTTATTAATTTCCTACTGATAATCACAAAAGTATGTCAATGATACTGAATAAGAGTGCAGTCAATATTACTACAATCTAGGAGTGCAAGTGCATATCCTCGGAAAATTCGAAAAATAAGATATATAGATAAATAAATTATTGGTAATGTTGTTGCAACATGTATATAAGGGACTATGGTATAATAAAAAATAATTAATGGCCCGATAGAAAGGACTGAGTGAGTGAGATGGTAAGGTATTTCCATGGATATAGACATGTTAGGGGATCCTGATTCTAATGACTGATGGAAAGGAAGGCAAACTAGGTACAGGTGCATTGTCAAATTCCCTTGGAGCCAACAATGGATCTAATCATATGATCCTAGGTGGGATGTATGAGAAACGGATACTCATAGAATATATGGTCAAAAGGAATAAACTATGAATAGGTATCTGGACACTCCTATGGGATTGGGTTGTAGTGAGACATGTCAGGAGCACAATGATCTAGAACTATATGGAGTTAGTCCCTTTGGTGCTCTAAGAACATGCGAAACTGATGTATGGTTCAATAGCATCAAACTAGTCTTAATGGTATTTGTTGACCTACCCAATGGGAAGGATGAGAAGAGACCCAATATCTCACCCTTTTAATGTCTAGATAATTTTGAACCTCTACCTACTCTATGTACCTCAAGCATTTGAATCTTTCTTCACATAACTCCTCCACCTCTTCCACTCAAAGAGGTGCCTTTTGATGCCAGAAAGGTGCATTTTTGTTTAACATTTTTGGATGTCTCAAATCACATTTTTTTTAATTACTCCTTTTAATTTTAGTTTTCTTTTTAACATGGTACCTTGTAGTACTATTCCTTTTTCTGAATGTTTCAGGTCTAGGCAATGTTCTACTATATGTTTTCCCATTTCCTAGTCTAATTTCAGAAATATTTTTCTTGTTGTTGACACAAATGTCTGCGTGGAAAAAATACTTCCCACTAAATAAGTAATCCAATGTACAGTTCATGGAATATTATGTTAGGAATATTTCTCACTAAAAAAACATATTGATTATTTTCATACTCATTTTGCAAGGTGTTGCAAAGATTTTTCTTATGAATGGAATTAGGTCTTCCCTGTGACATTAGACCTATTCACAACTTAGATGTATTATGGATTCATGAAGTCATATAGTATCACTTGATTCCATCAGATAAATTAGTGAAATCATCACTGCTGAGGTAATCACGCCACTCTTCATTATGGAATACCAATAATCTAATGGTACTGCTATCTGCATTTTGTATTGCTTGATACCACCTGCAATCTTCCTTTGTTGCTGACAAATTTAGCCACCAAATTTGCTATTGTTGGTGGAAAAAATGTTGTTGGATATGCCATATGAAGGATGATGTCTTTCCTTTCTTAAAACTAGTGAAATCTAACTCCAGTTTCAATCTTAGAAAACTTTACAATTTACCTTCATTTTTCTTCAACTTCTACTGTAAACTTCAAATAACTTGTAACTGCTAGTTTCCTTCGACTTCTCTTTAGTTGGTTCTTCTAACACTTCATAATTACTAACTTGTCCACAACTATTAATACTTGAATACTTTGTGTAATCATGAATGTTATTAATATGTAATAAGTTGATATGTATTTATCTATGGACATTTTATGCGATGGGAAATGATATGGTGTTGGAAATAATACTGAGAGAGGGGGGTGGAGTTGAATCAATATTATTCAAGTTAATAATCTTTTTCTTTTCATACTCAATTTCATATACGCTACTTCAATGAAGGTAACCTGTGTGTGCACGCAATTGTGTTTAAGGAAACAAGTGTATATCGAGCAAACTAATGATTCAGTTAATTAATCATATGTTGATCTTTAATCTGAGCATCAGTACTTTAAACATTAAACAATAATTATGTGTAGTTAATAACAGAAAGAACCTTCACACATAAGCAACACACATGAACACCAAGATGTAAGGTGGAAACCCAATGTGGGTAAAAACCACCTATTTTTGTCGTCTCTATCTTCTTTTAATAATAAGAAAATTTGTTTACAACATTGTACTAGTGCAGAGTCATACCAGTATGCAGGCTTCTACTTGCAAAAGGCTACAACCTTCTCTCATTTTCCAGCTTCTATTGGAAGGGAGCTACAACCCCCTAGCTCTTGTACTAGCTGCTATGTTTACTAGCATGTAGGTGCTAACCTACAGAAGGCTACCACATTCTTTCTTTCTCTAGGTACCACGTTTCATAAATTTTCAGACTGTATACTCCACTAAAGAATAATCTGAAGACCATGTTTCATCCAATTTTCATACTAGACCCATTAACAACATTGAAGCTCAAAATCAATCACTACTACAATACATGCATCAACTATATCTGCATCAATCAATCATTGAAACTCAATCTAAATCAACCAAACTCAATCAATCACTGACAACCTCTAAACCTCTAACACAACTGAATGAATCATTCATTGATACCTTAACTAATCAACTCCAACAAATAGATAACTATAACTAGTTCACAGATCTGAGTTACACTATCATTCAGAATCAATTGTAATCTTAAGGCCATGCTTCAGTGTGTATACACTATTTGGCAAAAGCCAACTTGTAGGTATACACATCTTCCCTGAAGCAAACCCGCCTATAGATCTGCAAACACTTTGTTGCACTTTTAGACTTAAGACATAATCAAACATAGAGGATAAAACATGTGTTAGGGATAAGATCTAGCCCATCCATTATCAGATCACATAATGATAAGTCATTATGATCCTGATCCATCATTAGATTTCATTCATCAACACTGAAGCTAATCACAATCCACCAATTTGAAAATGCGGAATATTGTTACCAGAAAATAGTCACCAAAACACAATGTAAAACCTAGAACTCTGCATCAACAACCAAAACCAATTGTAACTTCAAAAATCATGGTTCACAAGGTATACGCTACTTCAATATGTCGAACCTACTTGTATACGTGCTTTTACCAAGGTCAATGAGTGTATACATTTGTAAATATAATTTTGCAGCTATTCCAAACTTTACTTATAATCAGATCATAATATTTACAGATCAACACATGCATCAGTATACAGATCTAGAATAAACATGATAAAACCATATAAAGACTATTCATTCCAAGCCTTAAGATTCTGATCCATCATTAGATCTTTCCCTCCATCAACCATGAAGGTTAATCCTTGGTTCAGATCCAGCTATGCCTAATAGCCTGTATTCTTGATTTTGCTCTTCAGAAGATATTCAATGCTTGAGTGACTTTGCCTAATGATCTTCTCCTCCTTTTATAGTCTTAGGCCTTACTCAATACGATGGACCAAAACCACTTAGAACCAATACCTTGGACCAAATACCTGGGGTCAACACTTCGGACAAGATACCTTGGACCAATACCATGGATCACAATACCATGGACCAGATACCACAGACCAAAAATAAGTTTTCCAACATGTATGCACCTTTCCTTTGGTGAAAGTTCCTGTGTATGCTATACAGACCTTTTGTTGTGCGAACCTACGTGTACATGTGACTTGGCCAATAGGAACCTTAATTGTAATTCATCATTCTGTGTAGCCTGAACTGTAATTCATCACTTCTGTAAATGCTATTGTTATGCATTTTATCACATCTAATATGTATTTTTTAGATTCATCTAGTTACCATATGCTAAATAGTTGTTCTGCTACAACTAGGTTGCCATCAAGTACAACACATGCATCATAATGCCAACAATCTCCCCCTTTGGACTTGATGGCAACCATGTTGGTGTTGATTACTGCAAGTTGTAGAACTTTTTAGAGATAAAAAGCAACACCAAAATTCTCTCCCCCTTTGACATCAAGGGCAAAGGTCGAACCAGGATATTCTCCTGCTTTGATATCAAGGGCAAGGGACTGAATATAATCATTGATCATGCTCCCCCTAAGCACATGATGAATTATCTGATAAAACTCCCCCTTTGTTCATGCTGTGATATACGGTATCACCCATGCTCCCCCTGAGCACATGTAGAGTCTGCAAATATTTTCAAGAAGAAAACATGACTCTATAAATCAACTATGGGAGGATGACCTTCCTATCACCAATGACTCATACATACATCCATATCCCAACCAAGTGGGGATATACATGACTAAAATATATCAATTATTACATCATCCTTCCCATGCATAGTGGGGTTACAAATTACATCAAGGAATCGTCAATAGACTACAACAGACAAAGACAAATTATTACGTCATGGGTCTTTATATGTCTTTTATATCAAATGATATGCATGACATTTAAAAAATTTCTAAGAAAGATCATGATAGTCATAAGAAACTATCATACACAATGTATGATCTACTCCATAATCCTTTGTCAACAGTAATCTGTATATGTCCATTAGTGTAGATATCATCAACCTGTGAAAAGGTATTTCTGCATATAGATATCAAATCATCCTCTTGATCTTGAGCATTATCATAACCTTCCATGAATCAACTCTGCATATGTCATAAAAAAAACATTCACATTATATCATATGTGAAAAATGCCAAAGTCATCACATCATCATCAAGATCTGCATGATGTATCATCACTAGGGAACATCCCACATCTGATAAGTATCAATCAACATATGTGGGTCTCAGCCTATCATCATATAGGTAAGAAATCATCATCATGATGTCTTGTGTCTTCATGTGACCTGCAATAACGTCATTATCTTGGCCAACCAACAATTTACCTTGAGTAATCATCAACATACTGTATTTAGCAAACCATGAGCTCATGGTCATTTGTCAAGACTTCTTGATATCATCAACAAAAATAATCCTCAACCATGTGAGAGCCAAGAACTAAAGGAATCCTGCATCATAACTGCACCATATGATCTTTATGACAATAGCAGAATAAAGAATATGAGTGGTGTACTTAAGCTTTTTATTTCTCTTTGTCCTTATGAAAATCGTCATGTAAGCAACATAAGTGTACTATATGCATCATCAAAGAATCATCCATACATCTGAACTAAGAATCATATGGGATTTTGTCATGGGAAACTCATAACCATATCATAGTAAGATGTATCATTTAGCCATATAAGCATTATGATCATTGATTATGTACCAAAGACTTCTAAACATAATGCCAGCAATGCTTTATTAAAAGCATAGCATGTTCTCCCCCTAAACCTGTTCCATCTGTTCACTATCAGATCTAATCATGGACATATCAACAAGAAGTATCAAGGCATCATTAACAATAAGATATACATCAAGTTAACTTGTGAGGATAAACAACGATAGCTTATGAGTATCAATATATTTCCACACATTATCAATAGATTGTAACCATCATCAAGCAGAGAAATAATTGTCTAAACCATATCAGACCCTTTTTCCCGAGTCTGTCATACTACTTTTCTTCAAACTAACATATACATGACTGTGCAGTGTCTAACTTGCGTATATACACCACTTCTCTTCATGAAAATTGCGTATAAGATTTAGAACATTAAAGTTTCACACTTTCAGCTCCCTCTAAGTCTGTCATGTCTGTACATTCTGTTGTGTCACATCTTTCTGATTGTACTTCTTTCTTCCATATCTTTGAGTGTGATGATGTTTTCTCCTTTTGGTATGCTACCCGTACTTTGTTCCTGCATTCCTTAGCTATTTGTCCAAGCTTCTTACATGCATTGCATCTCATATGTTTCATATTCCTTCTACAACAGTCAATGACTTTGTGACCAAACATATTGCAAGCAAAACAATATCCCTTAAAGTACCTGGAACGTGATGATCTTTCTGTGTGATGGTCTTGAACCATTCTACTTTTGCATCTAGTTGCAACATGTCCAAAATTATGACATACATAACATTCAAAATTATTCATTTGAGGAAATAACCGGCTATCACTTCCATAGTTAGGAGTAAAAGATTTTCTTTGAAGATTTTCTTTCCTTGGTTGTTGATGGGATTGACCTCTCATCTCCTTGTTGAGCATTTCATATTTTGCATTCGAGTTCCTTGTCTTACTTTGTGAACTAGATCCACCTTCAATAAATTCACGAAAGCCAAGACCCGTTTTGATGGTAGGAGACCTTTGACTACTAAGAATATCATCCAATATCTAAGTACTATTTTGAAATCGTAAGAGCTTATCCTTTTCTTATAATTTATATTTTAGAATATTTACCTCAACCAAATGTTGCTCTTATTTTTCAAGATACTGCTTCTTCATGATTCCTTCTACTTTTCCTCCTTCTTCCATCCGATGCCTTAATTCAAGAACTTCGTTTTCTTGTTTTTCAAGAGCTTGGAGTAGTTCTTTGTTCTTCTTATTTGATTCTTCAAGATCTTCTTTTAGTGAGAGGATCTTAGCTTCAAGACTTTCATAGTAACTAGATCTATCTCTGAGTTTCTTGATTATCATGATCTTTTAATGATGTCACTTCATCCTATATCTTTTGACATTGATCTTCCCTTTCCTTGAATAGCTTCCTTACTTTGTTTCCTTCCTCTAGTTGAGCTTTTAGTTTGGTAACTTCTTCTTTGAAGGCACATTCCCTTTTGTCCAATAGATCTTGTTGATCTCTAATTTTGTCTGTAAGCCTTTTAAATTATGCCTCTATTTTATATATTTTTTCCTTACCCATAAGAGAAAATTTAGTTTTGCCGCTATCACTTTCATCATCTTCAAATGGATGGAGAAATGTTTCACCAGACGATAACAAACTCATACCTAATAGTTATTTTTCTTGTTCATCTTCATTCTGAGGTCATTCTGAATCTGAAGAGTTGCTTCCACATATTCCCCAATCGATTCTCCCACTGTCATAGTTCTTTTGAGATGTCTTCTTCTTCTGAGGCGCTTTCTTCTTTAGCTTCTTTCACATTGTTCTTTGGATCTCCTTCAAGCGATGAAGCTTCTACCAAAGGACCTGCTTTGATACTAGTTGTTGGAAATAATAATGAGAGGAGGGGGGTTGAATCAGTATTACTCAAGTCAGTAATATTTTTCTTTTCATACTCAATTTCAATACGCTACTTCAATGAAGGTAACCCGCGTGTGCATGTAACTATGTTTAAGGAAACAAGCATATATCGATCAAGCTAATGATTTAGTTAATTAATCATATGTTGATCTTTAATATGAGCATCAATACTTTACACATTAAAGAATAATTATGTGTAGTTAGTAACAAAAAGAACCTTCACACATAGGAAGCACACATGAACACCAGGATGTAAGGTGGAAACCCAATGTCGGTAAAAACTACCTGCTATTGTCATCTCTGTCTTCTTTTAATAATAAGAAAATCTATTTACAACATTGTACTCATGCAGATTCATACTAGTACGTAGGCTTCTACCTACAGAAGGCTACAACCTTCTCTCATTTTCCAGCTTCTACTGGAAGGGAGCTATAACCCCCTAGCTCTTGTACTAGCCGATATGTTTACTAGCACATAGGCTCCGACCTACAAAAGGCTACAACCTTCTCTCTTTCTCCAAGTACCAAGTTTCATAAATATTCAGACTAAATACTCCACTACACAATAATCTGAAGGCCACGTTTCATCCAATTTTCATACTGGACCAATCAACAACATTGAAGCTCAAAATTAATCACTACTGTAATACATCCATCAACTATATCTACATCAATCAATCATTGAAACTCAATCTGAAACAACTAAACTCAATCAATCGCTGACAACCTCTCAACCTCTCGCACAACTGAATCAATCATTCATTCATACTTTAACCAGTCAACTGTAACAGATAGATCACTATAACTAGTTCATAGATCTGAGTTACACTATCATTCAGAATCAGTTGTAATCCTAAAACCATGCTTCAGAGTATATACGCTATTTGGAAAAAGCCATCCTACGTGTATACACAGCTTCCCTGAAGCAAACCAGCGTGTAGATCTGCAAACACTTTGCTGCACTTTCAGACTTCACACATAATCAAACGTAGAGGATAAAACATGTGTTAGTGATCAGATCTAGCCCATCCATTATTATATCACATAATGATAATTCATTATGATCCTGATCCATCATTAGATTACATCCATCAACACTGAAGCTAATCACAATCCACCAATTTGAATATGCAGAATATTGTTACCAAAAAACAGTCACCAAAACACAATGTAAAACCCAGAGCTCTGCGTCAACAACTAGAACCAATTGTAACTTCAAAAATCATGGTTCACAAGGTATACACTACTTCGATGTGTCGAACCTAGATGTATACGCACTTTTACTAAGGTCAACCAACGTATACATCTATAAATATAATTTTGCAACTATTACAGACTTTAGTTATAACTAGATCATAATATTTATAGATTAACACATGCATCAATATACAAATCTAGAATAAACATGATCAAACCATATAAATATTATTCATTCCAAACCTTAAGATTCTGATCCATCATTAGATCGTTTCCTCCATCAACCGCTAAGGTTCATCCTTGGTTCAGATCCAGTTATGCCCAATAGCCTCTATTCATGATCTTTCTCTTCATAAGATATTCAATGCTTGAGTGACTTTGCCTAATGATCTTCTCCTCCTTTTATAGTCTTAGGCCTTACTCAATACCATGGACCAAAACCACTTAGAACCAATACCTTGGACCAAATATCTGGGGTCAACACTTCGGACAATATACCTTGGACCAATATCATGGATCACAATACCATGGACCAAAAATAAGCTTTCCAACATGTACGCACCTTTCCTTCCATGAAAATGTGTATGTATGCTATACGCGCCTTTTGGTTTGTGAATCTGCGTGTACACACGGCTTGGTCAATAGGAACCTACGTATACCCTTCTTTCTTCATTCTTTGTAGCCTGAACTGTAATTCATCACATATGTAACTACTATTGTTATGCATTATGTCACATCTGATATGTCTTCTGTAGATTCATCTAGTTACATAGTTGTTCTACTATAATTAGGTTGCCATCAAGTACAACACATGCATCATAATGCCAACATATGGGCTTCAAATCCCATTTTTTTTATGACTAACTATTTTCTCACAACAACAAAAAAAAATTGGCATGCACAACATGCATATGTAATAATGTAATTTTCACTATAGTTAATGGAAATTATGATTTTCCTTCAGGAAAAAATATGTAATAAGTTACATACATGGGAAAGAAATGTTCCTATGTATTTTTTAATTTCATTCCTATTTTCAGATCTTTTATTTAAAAAATAATTATATATATATATTATATATATATATATTATATATATATTATATATATATATATATATATATTATATAGTATATATATATATATTATATATGTATGTATGTATGTATCCACTTCCAACCTTTCATTCCCTTGCAATTTAGGAAAAGACTCTAAATATTTCATAAACTCATACCCATGTCGTTGAAGTTCCCTCATTCCAGAAATTTGTACAACATATATTATGGTCCATTTCCATATTTGAAATACAACCACCCAGAAAATTGTCACTGGAATGAGGTGACAAACGAATCTGGAATAGCTAGGAGGACGGGGTTTTTTCCTCTTTTGGGGGATTGTGATGGGGTGGTGCCCATGAAATGAAATACCATATACCCTGTTATATATAGATTCTACATCTTATCATAGAACCAATCTTATCCTGTACATATTTATTCAATACAAGTTGACAACATAACAAGGGAAAACCATTGAGTGATTCACCGCAATACCAGGCTACATTCATATGAGAAGGACGTGGATTTAAAAGTATATCTTTCCATCATAAAGAGTACTATTCCATGGTATATAATACTATCTCATCTTAAAAAAATGATTGAAGAATATATGAAGTTACTTTTTGTTCCAAATAAACACTTTATACGTGTCCTATACCCTCCT
This sequence comes from Pinus taeda, assembly GCA_000404065.3. Lineage (NCBI taxonomy): Eukaryota > Viridiplantae > Streptophyta > Pinopsida > Pinales > Pinaceae > Pinus > Pinus taeda. The sequence goes on along the minus strand of APFE030757336.1, from coordinate 955 downwards.
ATATACTACTTCTACATCTTTCCATAGAAACATACTCTACCTCTACATACTTGAATGTATATAGAGGCAACATAACAAGGGAAAAGATTCAATGAATACTATGCTAGCTTCATATGAAAAATAATGGTATGGGGTTGCAGTTGAAAGTTTCCATCATAAAGAAGTTTGTGCAATAGCATATAGTATTATCTGTTTTGACAACAAATGATTGTTTGGAACATATGAAGTTGCTATATATCCTAAATAAATAGTTTGTATGCTCCCTTTAACTTTCTACTGGATAACCAAAATGCATGAAACCATTTTGATGAGAAACTTATATGAAGTCTCTTAGTTTCATAAGCTAATGGCCTATTAAATTAATAATTATTGAAAATCATCCCATTAAATGAGAACAAAGAAAGGATACTCCAAATCCTCAAATGACTCGGATCCCTTTGAAGGATGAGATGATTAAACTTCATCATTAGGTCCCTATACTAAAAGTGTAACCCCTTATTATTATTAGTGCAACCCCCTTGTTACACAGTAATTTGTCACCATTTGTCACCATCCCTGTTACCCCTCTCCCGCATCTTGGAGGACCCATTCTGGGACTTGTGAGAAGTGACAAGACTTGAAACCACTTGCCTTATTCTCCTCTAAACATGAGCTTCATATGCCCTTAAGACATCTCCTGCTCATTGCCCCTAAAAATAGCCCTTTTTGCATTAGCGCGGGTGCCCTGTGTTGTGCCCGCGCCAATGGGGAAAATCCTAAAGGAAGGGCGCGCCATTGGCGCTCTGTCCCAGAGTCCAATCGCGCCAACCATCTTGGGCAAAGATTTCAACTACTCAAACCTCCGAAGTTTCTATCCACCTCATTCATGAAACTGATTCCAAGTTGAGTGAGGATGGTTTGGCTTCGAATCTCCTTGGATGGAAAGTTGTTTGCCACCATTCCATGGAAGTTTCCA
>APFE030757328.1:20364-37479 GCA_000404065.3 Pinus taeda | reverse complement strand
AAACAAAGAAATCTCAGTAATAGAATAAAAGAAGAAAAAACATATATGGTGTTTATTCAAGAGACAAAATGGTCGATGGATAAGATTAGAGAAATATGTCTAGTCAATTTAACGTCTTAAATTGCTCTACATAAATTATCAATCTGGGTATCGTAAACTGATGAAGTGTGGTGCACTATATGTGCTTAGTTAACCTTTCTCTTACTTCGTTGTTTTATAGTTTATGTTGTTTTTGGGGTTTTGTTCTTGTTGGTTTTTTAAGGTGTTTAATGCAAATGGAAATCCTATTCTAAGGTCTTAAGAATACTTTTAAAGGACAAGTATGGATAAATATTTCAAGACAAGGCCTATGTCCCTAATGGTAACTTCCAAAACTTAGCACTTCAAAAGAACTTAAAAACATGTTATTGATGGAGTTAGTATTTAAACAAAAGTGTAAATATACAACTAGTTCAATCAAAATAAAATGCAGTAACCAAACAATGAGCTAATGACTATGAGACCCAGTATCCTTGCTGCTTCAGCAAAAGGACAAGATGATTCTATCATGTCATTAGTTCAATCAAGATAAAATGCAATAACCAAACAATGAGCTAGTGACTATGAGACCCAGTATCCTTGCTGCTTCAGCAAAAGGACAAGATGATTCTATAATGTCATTAGTCATTAAAAGGCTATGTGCATCACTAATCTACAATCAACTTGAAAGCAATTTATGTACAACTAATATACATAAGCATAACAAAATTAAATGCAAAATTAAATGACAACTATACAAGGCAGGGGCCCTCTACCACCTATGAAATCAAAGCAAAATTGAACACACTTGCATGAATTAAAATTGCATGAATGAAAAATCTAATCTATCAAGCTTGAAAGCAATAAAATGACATAATGAAATCAAAGTAAAATTACAAAATAAAATCTACTCTACCTTACATTCTAATGTGCTCCATGACATCTACTTCACATCTCCTTCCATGTTGAGAACATCAAAGCTTTATTCAAATTCTTCAAAAGTACAAAGTACAACAAAATTCTCCAAAGCTTTCAAAATCCATCAAGGAAGAACTACAATCTTAAGAACTAGGGACTAAAAAGACTCAAATGAAGGAGAGAGATCTCCTATTTATACAAAAAGATCAGAGCCATCTCATTAATGATAATCCATGAATCTCTCCCTCTACCTCTAGAGTCCTAATCAAAATAGGAACTGATAAGACACATGTCTTTTTAGAGTTACAATACAATTAGGATATGTGACACATATCCTCATGATCCAATGATTCTTTCCATTCAAATTCGAATTTGGCCTTAGAGTACCACATAAGGGTCTTCTAGAAGCCTCATTTCAACCTACACATGTCAACAATCTCAACCCATTGGTTAGGTATAAGCTTATGCACATTATTTCCTAATTTTTAACCACAAATTCACTTAAAAGGTTTAGAATTAATAAAGATTGGAAAAACATAAATGTGGCCCAATGATAATGAAAGTGGGATGAATGTGGTGACATATGAAATGGAGGTGATATAATGGACATAATAGTGAAAGTGTAATGGAAATGAATGACATTTTCAAGACTCAACAGTTAACCTCACGTTATCCTCCTGCAATCAGGCCATTTCATTTTTCAACTCCTGTATTATCTATAATATTGCAAGGTTCATATTGCGAGCCTCCTCTCCAAGCTATACCCATAATTCTGGGTTATTTCTAGGGCTTGTTGCAGGTCCTTGACTCACCACAAACCTATGTCGAACATTGTCTGCTCTTCTCATATTGGCTATCTTCTGTTTTCCTGTACTTAGCATAAGAAAATAAATAGGAGAAGGGTTAACGCATTAACTGTTTTCTTTAAATACAAAATAGAAATGAAAATAAAAATAAAATGAATACATTTTATCTGTTTATTTCCCAGAGGCCACAATTTTTGAAACTTGGCTTTGATACCACTTGTCATACACCCAATTAAAAAGAATTGCAACAATATGAAAATACATAATTTAATCATCCTGATTACATAAATCATTAGCTTAAACACCTATAAGGTTGTACTGCCGCATCTATGGGACATGACTCCACTGTCAAAGTAAGTCAATCTTGTAGAAATTTGAATAATATAACACTTATTCACAGAGATTATCCTGATTATACACTATTTGCGGAATGCATGCATAATACATAACCTCCTCTACCATTGATCATCAATTTGCGGAATTAAAAAAACAATCGCATGCTCACATTGAAACATCAATCACACATATCAACACAGTATGTAATGGGGAAAGCGTACAGCTGAAAACCCCCAACTATCTGTATATTATAATGATAGAGAACATGTAACAATACATAGTACAATACTCCTCACAAGTACTCAGTACTATCTCCACATGCTACACACAAATTAGCTCATATCTGAACAAGTCACGGGTTCAAATCTCCTCCACTGTTTTCCTGCCTCTACTACGCAATCTAAGTTGAGAATAGATCAGATCCAAGTTCGGATTCCCTTGGCTTGTACTGCGCAATCCTCATTGGTAATCTCAATAAATGATTGTGCAAATCTCATGCACAGCTATAATCACAAATGATAGTAGTCTCACCCTTTCACCCACCTCTAACGCTTGTCTCCACTGAACTGTCCATGCACTGAGTTAACTGATGTATTCTTTAGTTGATTTATGAGTTAATAATTAGTGAATTAATTAATAATTAATTCACACCACTCATCACTAGTGTATTTGTCAGTTACACTAAATACAACTAGTTCAACAAAATCAAACTAAACACAACTCCATCAACTCCTCAATCAACTCCATCAAACTCAATCACTTGAGTTCTAAATGAAGTCCATCATGCAATAGCTCAACTAACCCATAAGAAAAGCGTATTTCCTTCTGGCAATTGCATGTGCCACATCCGTAGCTCGAACTGAAGTGCTGCAAGAGGATAAGATAATGTTTATAGTCCAATTATTATTAAGAGCTAATAATATTCGACTGTTCTATTTTTTCACTGGTAGTCTAAAAATAGACTCCGCCCATATGTCTAAAAATAGAGGTCCATCTATTTTTACCAACATGACCAATTATCCATAAATAGCATCCTGCAACTCATAGACCATGATCCATATGTCTAAAAATAGACTTTGCGCCAAAAATAGCCTGCGGGCCCACTTAGTGAAGGCGACTTTTTTCACTAAGCTCCATCATCTTGTTGCATTTTCAACAAATCTGGGCCGTTGGTTTGCATTGAGACTTGTGTTACATGACATTTGTCCGTCAGTTTAGCGGCTTGTTTCTGGATAACCCTGATATTTATTTATTGCCTACACTATCCACTGGTACGTGGCATGGGCAATCCTGACCAGCTCAGCTACAGCCTCGGGATTTCTCTTGAATCGATGGTGCTGGGACCTGTTGAGCGATCCAACGGCTAGGGATAGTTCCCTCATCTTTCACTACTCTTGGTATCGATTCGGGTCTCATTCTTCCACCTTTTCTCTTGTTTTCTCTGCTTGGTTTGCTGCTGTCATCCATGGTCTTGTTCCCGCTTTGAACCAGGACTCTGTGGAGATCATGAAGGCCACTCGAGGTGTCAAAACTTGTCTTCGCTGCCAGCGTTGGTTTCTCGGTAAGATTACAGCTGAGCAGTTATCTTTTTTTTTTTTTTTTTTGATACAACGATGGTAAAACCCTGTCCTCTCTACAGGCTAAGTTTTGTTTTGTTTCTTTAAGAAATTCTTCAATTCCTTACCTTTTGTGTGTTCGCAAGTACACTCGGCTCTGGCTACGAGTTTTCTACCAGTTGGGAGTAGAGCCTTCCAGAAATGGGGTTGCCATCATGACTCCTGTCGGGTATGAGGGTTTCCGAACTTACAGTATGCTACAACCTTTTTGATTTGTTCTTTGCGGAAGGAGATGATACACTTTTCCTGTACAGTCTAGCTCTTTCCTCGGGTGAAGGCTCATATTTGGTGTTTGCTAAGTGTATGTATGTAGAGGCACTGCCTCTCTGGTTTTGGTCTGAGACTTGAGTCATATTTGTTCTTTAGACCTTTCATTTTGGCAAGAAGCTAATTAAAATTCGAGGGTTTTACCTCTGAAATGTTTGAGCCGCTCTGGCCGATTTGTAATTTGTAACGTTTACCTACCGTAAGACCCAGTTCTTCTTTAAATTTAGCACTGGTGGACACATACGCCTGTAAACTTGTTTAATGGGTACTAAATCAATAGAAACTTGTTTAAGAGGTAATAAATTGATTAATTTTGTGCATCTTGAATGATTCTCCCTGGGTTATGCTCTACAGTGTACAATTTCCTAAGTTCATGAAGATGTTGTCGTGTGTTATTGTTCTTGAATTGTTATTTCTTTCTATCCCTCTAGTTATGCTTCACTGTAAGGTTTCTTTTTTTCCCTTTTGGAAAAATGACTCGGATAGTAAAATTCGTTTGCTAATTATTGTTGTGCTTTAGCTAGAGTTATTCCCGCTGATGTTTGAAGGAATGTTCATAGTTAGGGTTTGGGTTACAGTTAGGAACTAGAAGCTCGACCCTCCGAATATAGGTCCAATCATTTTTAGAAAGAATTTTAAACGGATATTCCTTCAAGTTTTATTTCATGTTGCTATGATCGTTTGGGTTTAGACCTAAAGGTTCCTGGTGCATCTCGGCGCTTTTCTGGCAGGAAGCTGGTTCAACCTTCTATTGCAAGGATTGTGGCCAGAACCTAGTCTTTAGGGGCTAATTCACTGTTTCTCTACAAATTGTCTTTTCTTTTTTTTTGAAAATCAGAATATGGCCTAATTTGTTTCAGAATCGTTTTATGTCAATCTTGTTGAGGTTGGAATGCTTCCTAGTTTTAAGCAGTCCTCTCATAAGCTCCAGAGCGCTATTGGAACTATGTATGTTAAGAGTCACTCTTTTTTTTTTAGTCTTTTCCTGCATCTATTCCTTAAGCAGTCTTTACTACTCTGTAATTGGTCCAACTTCAATTATCCTATTGTTCTTTTAACAGAACCCTACTCTTCTTTAGCAGAGCACTACTCTTCTGTTTAACAGAGTAAATGAGTGAATGTTTTTTAACTGTATAGTTCTAGGATTTCTTGTATCAGTTTCTGTTTGAATGAGATATAGAGTATAAATCTACTTCTACAGTTCGCTCAGGTTCTAACTATTACATCATTTCAATGCAAACATTTAAAACATTAACTACCTCGTTAATATTTCTGAACGCTTTTTAAATGTTCCGGACCGGTTACCTGTACTGCTGTAATTTACGAAACATCCCAGAAGTCGGGATTACCTCTGTTCTCCCGCTCCCAATCTACCACCCGACCTTGAGATTCGTCTTTCGAGACCAGAATCTCCCCCTAGCCCTCTTGCAAGACCACTGTCCTGAGCAAGACACTTGCACTTAGTGTTTGGCTATCTGGTCATCACCAGACTTAGCCATTCTTCTCTTTTCTTTTGCCTGTCCTTACAACGCAGATTTTCCCTCCCCTCTTTTCCTTTTCTCTGGAAGTCCTTCCAGTTAGGGGAGGTAGTTAGGGTTGAAATCACAACGACTGTCTTTTCCCCAACTTCCTATTTGAGAAGTTGCCAGCTCTTAAAAGAAAAACATTTCTTATCTTTTAATAAAAAAATATTATCAAATTTCAAACAGATAATAATATCATATTCAGTTTGTCTTTTACCACAGTAAAACCAAATATTTACATTTTTCAAAAGACATTATAGATGTTTTGTGAGATAAATGTTTTGATGCCTATAAATGACCATTTAATTTATATAACTATAGTATTTCATGTAATATATTTATTAGTTGTAATTGAAAATGTAATTTTAATTATTTAAAAAAAAATTTAAAAAAATTACAATTCTATTTTTTTTTTTAAACATTTAAATTATATAAATTACCAACTCAACAAAAAAAAAAAAAACCAATAATTTTGACAAATATCTTAAAAATCCCAAATACTAATATTTTTTTTAATATTTAAATTATATAAATTACGCAACCCAAAAAAAACCAATAATTTTAATGAATATCTTTAAAAAAAAATATCCCAATACTAAAAGTTTAGGTAAATCAACCCGTCGATCTGATTCTTTGTTTGCCTTGGATTTTGCGCGGACCCTCAACTTTCTTACCAACAGAGCTCGCGTGGCCCGTGGTGTCACGCCCCCAATCTTTTTTTCTTAATCGGGCGGGTGCGGCACCACCGTGCACTCTCTTTTTCCCAAGATGTGTGCACATGGACTACGCCTTTCACATAAACACACTTAGTTTATTTTTATTAACCAAGTAAAAGCTTCAATCTTTACATTAACCGATATGCAATTAAACCGAAACATAACAATTGCACATAAATGTAAAGGGAGGGGCAACTCCCGGTAAAGTCTGCCCACATATATTATTTCAAATTCTTCAATAATACAATGCAAGTGTGCCTGGCGTAAAACCCAAGGCCAACACTTAGAAATATTTACAGCGTAGGCGTAGAACAGCCTTTCAATTCATATGCTAGTTTCCTACGGTAGGAGGGCGCTCAACCGATGCGAAGACCTCCCCGTTTAACCCTACATATAACCGTTCCACAAAAGCCTGCTCATACATGGCCCCTTTGCCGACTTCCGTCCGAACCAACCTGCGCACTTCCCTTAGCTTTTATGCGCATAAGGCATGCACATTTATCCCACCAAGAATGCGCACTTCTGTTCTTATCGAAGTCCTTGATCGAAGACCGCTTGATTGTCCAAATGAGCTCAAAGCTCATTGTATTTATACCCAAGCTATGTGGGTTTTGGGAGGGGCGTCCAGTCTTAAGGCCAACCCCCTTATTCCTTATTCAACGCCCCAAACGTGATCAACATGCGTCGGCTTTGTTTCCTTTTGGCAATGCGTATAAGCCGTGAGCCCCAACACTTAGCCTGCGCAAGTGTTGCTCGTTCGTCGCTTTGTCACATTCCTTCGTCGCATTGTTTACTTAAGCGTCCCGACTATCCGCTGTCCGTTGCATATGCCCGCCGCTCGGCTCGTCCATCGCATACGCCTGTCGCTCAGCCCGCCCATTGCATGTGCTCGTTGCTTGGCCCATCCATCGCATATGTCTGTCGCTCGCCTGCCCATCGCATATGTCTGTCGTTCGGCCCGCCTATCGCATATGTCTGTCGCTCACCTGCCCATCGCATATGTCTGCTGCTTGTCGTCAACGATAATCCACAACCGGAGGGCGCCCGCCCGTGCGCGCTCGCACGGCGGTCTGCTACCGAACTGTAATGCGTATAACCTTGTGTCGTCGGGCGGGTGGGCATCCATGCACGACCCACTGCCAACGCGCCCACAATAATCTTTACCGGAGGGTGTCCGCCCATGCAACCCCACACGACGGTCTACTGCCAATCTACAATGTATGTCGCCTTGTGTCGCCGGGCGGGTGGGTGTCCGTGCACGATCCATCGCCTACACACCGCAACCCATTTCCAACCGGAGGGCATCCAATCGTGCACGCCTGCACGATGGTCCACCGAACTCTCCCTGCAATGATACAAAGTGTAACCCGTGTCGTTTGGGCGAGTGGGCACCCTGCGCACGACCCACCAACAACGCATCCACAATATGGTCCAACCAGAGGTCGCCTGCCCGTGCACGTCCGTACGGCGGTCGATCAACTCCACCGTAATGTTACGAAGTGTAACCTTGTGCTGTTGGGTGGGTGGGCGCCCTGCGCACGACCCACGACCCATACACACAACCGGCTACCAACGTGCGTGTTGTCCCGGCGTTTGGGCGGGCGGGTATGCCCTGCACGACCCGCGCCCGTCTCCAACCCGTCACCAACACCAACCTGTTATGCTGCCCGAACCCCAACTCGGCCTTTGCCCGACTCGACGAGCTGACCCGCTGCGGTTACCGTGTCTAGTTCGTCGGGTGAATATGCCGCCCATCGTGCACGAGGCGCCCGCCCGTCGTGCGGGGCGCCCGCCCATCGTCGTGCACGCTTGCTCGATTTGCCAGGGTGTTACATTCTCCCCCACTTGAAAACATTGTCGTCCCGACAACACACCATCCCGGTAGCTCTCTACCAAGACCGTCATCATCCATAATGTAGACTCCTCCATATAAGGCAAACATCTCTGCAACATATATAGGGTTCTGCCTCCATCAGGTCATCAGCTCCATGTTCAAACTGCTCATGTGTATCATCAAGTGCTACACATCCCGGTCATGTGTCGACACTCACCTTCACGATCCCATGCTCAGGTCCATGGAAACCCCATCTTTCTGCCACATGTCCCGATCATCAACCTGCTCAATCATGTTGAGGGATCACTGCCTTGAGCAGTCAACAATGAGCCCCATCTTCTATGTCCTCTAAGAAGATGTAGAGGGGGATGAGCCGGGAGGCTCTCCCCTACTAATCAGCTCGATCCATCTGTCAGGATCTTCAACCTCCATCCGTTGTAGATATGCCTCTCGATCTTCCCTCTGGATGTTCGGCCTCACATATGCCTCGTCCTCATCATCATCGTCCTCTACTAGCTCTAGCCTTCTTGATAAATCCAAGATGCTATTTAATAGTGATCGGATGACTAGTGATTTCTCTGCAAGCTTTGCCTCAACAGTAGACAACCGCTTGTTTGCCTTGTCCTCCATATGCATGCCTCCTAACTTACGATTAGGTTTTGTCACTCCAATGGTTGTGACACCAACGGGCACATCCTCCTTTCCATCATAAATGAAGAGCTTCCTCAGATGTGGTACAACCATAGCCTCAAACTGTTTCATAAACTCCATCCCCAATACGGCCTCATAATCATCAATCCACACTATGGTGAAGTCCACTTTTCCGGTCCATTCACCAAGTGTGGTGTCTACCTTTTCAGCTATACCAAGGATCGCCATAGGAGGAGAATTCACTGTTTTCATCTGTGCCTCTGCCGGCAGAAATTCCAGCCCAAGTCTCCTTGCGGTATCTTCACCCATGAAGTTGTGTGAAGCTCCACTATCGATCATGGTGAGTACCTCGGTCTCACCAATCTTCATCTGAACATATTCTAAGCCATTCCTTTCTGGATCTCCTCCTTTACGATCTTTATCAACTTCTGCCTTTGAGGTAGCGCTCGGCCCCTCTTCACTTGTAGCCTTGTTGTGGAGATCATCCGTAGAAGAGACTTCTATTACCATGTGTTCTTGAATTTGTGGGGTCCCTTCCTCACTCTCTTTTTTTTGTTTCTTTCTAGACTTGATTTCTTCTTTCAAGGCTTCGAGATGTTTCTCAAGGATTAAGCAATCCTTCCTTCTCTGATTCAAGGCATGTCTCACACTTAGCTCCTTGAACTCTGCTTCTAGTGAGATTCCTTTCTTTGTAAGTCGAAGGGCTTCTTCCTCATCCAAGTTCGAAGCTCCTTTTTTCATTATGGCACGAAGACCATTCTTTGTTTCAGTCAACCGTTTGCCACAGCTCGTAAATCCTTGTCTTAGTCTCTCCGTTTCTGCAAGTATTTCCTCTTCAAGCTCTTCCATGGTGGCACAACCCAGCTTCTTGAAGAGAGGTACCTCTACCAAGTTACCTGCAAGAACTTTGTCGACCCTCTCCATATTCATGCGGTTATCTACTTTAGATCAAGCAGATTCACCTTCAATTTCAACCAGGATATCCTTATCCAAGTTTTTACCAGCTCTAGACCGAGGTCTGTTATACTTCAACACCCGAACCTTGTTCAAGTTTCCACGAGCAAACCTGCTCTGATACCACCTGTCACGCCCCCAATATTTTTTTCTTAATCGGGCGGGTGCGGCACCACCGTGCACTCTCTTTTTCCCAAGATGTGTGCACATGGGCTACGCCTTTCACATAAACACACTTAGTTTATTTTTATTAACCAAGTAAAAGCTTCAATCTTTACATTAACCGATATGCAATTAAACCGAAACATAACAATTGCACATAATGTAAAGGGAGGGACAACTCTCGGTAAAGTCTGCCCACATATATTATTTCAAATTCTTCAATAATACAATGCAAGTGTGCCTGGCGTAAAACCCAAGGCCAACACTTAGAAATATTTACAGCGTAGGCGTAGAACAGCCTTTCAATTCATATGCTAGTTTCCTACGGTAGGAGGGCGCTCAACCGATGCGCAAGACCTCCCCGTTTAACCCTGCATATAACCGTTCCACAAAAGCCTGCTCATACACGGCCCCTTTGCCGACTTCCGTCCGAACCAACCTGCGCACTTCCCTTAGCTTTTATGCGCATAAGGCATGCGCATTTATCCCACCAAGAATGCGCACTTCTGTTCTTATCGAAGTCCTTGATCGAAGACCGCTTGATTGTCCAAATGAGCTCAAAGCTCATCGTATTTATACCCAAGCTACGTGGGTTTTGGGAGGGGCGTCCAGTCTTAAGGCCGACCCCGGTATTCCTTATTCAACGCCCCAAACGTGATCAACATGCGTCGGCTTCGTTTCCTTTTGGCAATGCGTATAAGCCGCGAGCCCCAACACTTAGCCCGCGCAAGTGTTACTCGTCCGTCGCTTTGTCACATTCCTTCGTCGCACTGTTTACTTAAGCGTCCCAACTGTCCGCTGTCCGTTGCATATGCCCGCCGCTCGGCTCGTCCATCGCATACGCCTGTCGCTTGGCGCGCCCATCGCATGTGCTCGTTGCTTGGCCCGTCCATCGCATATGTCTGTCGCTTGCCTGCCCATCGCATATGTCTGTCGTTCGGCCCGCCTATCGCATATGTCTGTCGCTCACCTGCCCATCGCATATGTCTGCTGCTTACCGTCAACGATAATCCACAACCGGAGGGCGCCCGCCCGTGCACGCCCGCACGGCGGTCTGCCACCGAACTGTAATGCGTATAACCTTGTGTCGTCGGGCGGGTGGGCGTCCATGCACGACCCACCGCCAACGCGCCCACAATAATCTTTGCTGGAGGGTGTCTGCCTGTGCAACCCCGCACGACGGTCTACCGCCAATCTGCAATGTATGTCGCCTTGTGTCGCCGGGCGGGTGGGCGTCTGTGCACGACCCACCGCCTACACACCATAACCCGTTTCCAACCGGAGGGCGTTCAATCGTGCACGCCTACACGATGGTCCACTGAACTCTCCCCGCAATGATACAAAGTGTAACCCGTGTCGTTTGGGCGGGTGGGCGCCCTGCGCACGACCCACCACCAACGCATCCACAATATGGTCCAACCAGAGGTCGCCCGCCCGTGCACGTCCGCACGGCGGTCCATCAACTCGACTGTAATGTTACGAAGTGTAGCCTTGTGCTGTTGGGCGGGTGGGCGCCCTGCGCACGACCCACGACCCATACACACAACCGGCTACCAACGTGCGTGTTGTCCCGGCGTTTGGGCGGGCGGGTATGCCCTGCACGACCCGCGCCCGTCTCCAACCCGTCACCAACGCCAACCTGTTATGCTACCCAAACCCCAACTCGGCCTTTGCCTGGCCTTTGCCCGACTCGGCGAGCTGACCCCCTGCGGTTACCGTGTCTAGTTCGTCGGGTGAATATGCCGCCCATCGTGCACGAGGTGCCCGCCCGTCGTGCGGGGCGCTCGCCCATCGTTGTGCACGCCTACCCGATTTGCCAGGGCGTTACACGTGGGGACGAAGAGTATGTTGGATTTCTATATTCTGGCGTTTAATACAGTGAACACCTGACGAATTTGAACATTAATTCCCCAAATGTTACCCACGTTTTTAGAATCGATTAAAGTCGATTAGTCTGTGACTCGAGGAAGAACACACATTATCACTTCCGAAAGTTCGTCGATCTGATTGATTGTTGAATGAATATTTATTTTTTAAACGAGTTGTTTTTAATGCGAGTGTTTTTGGTTTATTTTTTTTTAAATTTGATAGGAATTTATTGAAACCACAAGTTTGATGGGTAACCCGTGCACAATCGAAGTGTTCTAGGGATTTTTCATGGTGCTGAATTAGTCAAAAAATCAATTTAAATAACACAAATCAAGATTTCATCTCAATTTTCTCTGCCCCATTCAGGCCCTTGAAAGTTCAAAAATTTACACTAAAGACAAACCTCCTTTTTAAATATTATAAAAATTTAGGATTCAATGTATGATTAATATTTGTTGTTAGAGAGTCTTTATTACAAATTTAATAAATATAAAGAGGTTTTATTTATCCTAATAGATATAATTTTTTTAGAATTATAATTTAATTATCAATAATTATTAAATAGATGATAGAAATTTAATTTTTATATAATACCAAAAGCACAAGGGAACCCAAGGATTTGAACCTCTTTACAGATAATACTTTATTTTCACAACCATCACCATCTTAATAATGATTTAAAATAATGTTATAATTTAATTATTTTTTATGAGTTTTTTAGTATTGAAAATATATGATGTAAGTATTGGGGTTTTCGCAATGCATTATATTAGATATGATTTTGGGATTCAATTGCATTAAGTAAGTCATTCATCTATGACCATTTCCATAAGAGGTAGTCGTAACTGATTAATTTCTCATGATTTTTGAATAGTCGACTTAGCACTCATTGCGTTGGGTGATGGTCACGGGAGTGAAGAAGTGGGATTGAAACTAATGAAATGAATCACATAGCGTCAATCATCACTTTTGGGGCTTGCACCCGGTAACAGGACTGAGGTCACCCATCCCAGACCGCCTCTGGCTTAAGCGTGCTTCAAAGAGAGCTCGTTTCAAAAAGAGTGAAGGGAACTCTACTTGAATGGTTCATAAGGCACAATACTTGCTAAGGTTTTGCAAATTGGGTAGCAAGCTAAGTGGGCTTGATTGTGGGGAAAAACTCCACAGTTAAGCGTGCTTGAGCTAGAGGTGGTCTGGGAGCGGTGACCTCTCGGGAAGTCTTTGTTACCGAGTGCAAGCCCCAAAAGTGATGATTGATGCTACGTGATTCATTTCACTAGTTTCAATCCGACTTCTTCACCCCTGTGAGCATCACCCAATGCAATGAGTGCTAAGTGGACTATTCAAAAATCATGAGAAATTAGTCAGTTATGACTACCTCATGGAAATGGTCATAGATAAAAGACTTATTTAACCCAGTTGAATCCCAAAATCATATCTAATGTATGATGTCTTATTAGATAAGTGTTTTGATGCCTATAATTGACCATTTAATTTATATAACTATAGTATTTTATGCAATATTATAACTATTTTTTATAAATATGACAATCAAACACTTTTAATCCTCAAATATGATGACCAATGCCGACCTTAAGAAAGTAAGAAATTAATTGACTCTTTAAAATTTATTTATATGATCAAATGAAGGGAAATAAGCTCTCCAAGATAGCTATAGTTAGCCTGAGTTAATAAGTCAAGAAGAGTGGAAGTGTGATAAAGGTTTTGGAAGTGAGAGTGGATGTGAGTAAGAGGGGGGCAATCTAAGAGAAATTGATTTCATCTTCCACCTTCCCAAATGTGACTGATTCTTTCGTCCGAATATACTACCACCCAAAAGAGGGGGGCAACTCTAAGAGAAAGTGTCTTTTATCTTCCACCCTCTTAGTATCCCAAATGTGACTAATTCTTTTGTCCCAAGGAGTTTTGGGAATATACTATTACCCAGTGTCACTTCAATGTCCATGAGAATTAGTTGTTATCCTTGCAATGTTTATTTTTTGCTTAGTTATCAAAACAAAGAGATAATTTTGGTTAGCAAGCGTAGGGTTGATCACCTCCTTATAATATTTTCACTTCCTTTTCCCTCTAATTTTTTATCATCCCATATTTTATCCTTAAATTTGGAAGTAATAATATTTTTGATACCATCCTTATTCCCGAAATGATCTCTTCTTTTATTTTCAATATTCAAATTAAAACTGAGCATCTTTATACCATCTAAGCTTAAGCTTTTGCCAGAAACAAAATATCATATTATTTATGCAAAATGTATGGCAGCCAAACACTTTCCTGATCAATCATGTTACGTAATATTATTATATTTTAAATGAATATAAAATATTTTAAAATAGAGCTGCACCAATACATCTAGTTTTGAAATGGAATGCGTCAAAACAAATATATCACTCGCTTCTCATGCATTTCCTATAAAAGTGAAAGCCGTGACAGAGCATCACAAATATCAGACGCTCTGAAGTGTTTCAATTATATGGGAATAACTGTTTCAGGTTGAAATTACATATCGAAGGAACAATTAATTCATGTTCATACTCAATGATTGGGTGACACATTCTACATTTCTGGAATTCAAGCCATCAAAATTCAGTAACCAGATGACTTTTGGGTTATTAGGGTCCGGATTTATCAATTGGTTTTTTCGCCCGTCTCTGGGCAGTAAAGTGGATCATATGTGGTTATTTATTCTTCCATCTCTGAAGTAAAGCAAGGGCCTTCACCGAGATTATTTATGATGAAGAAATCACAATTATGTAATGTATTGCTTCAATGAACTTTGGTCATGTAATCAAAGAAATATCCCTGAAACTAAATTTATACACATGCACAGGCTCTCTAGAAGTTGGATGAACACAGTAAGAAGGCAGCAATCATGTTCGAGTAACATATTCTGCAAGTTTTCCAATCCTTTTTGCGAGTTCTGACGAGATTTTCTTGGTGGCCTTTTGAGTGGGATAATCGATTTCGAAAATCTCTGCAATATCCTCAGAACTCCATCCTGCTTTTCTCAGAGAATTTGACATCAGATCTGCTTTCAGTAACAGGCCTTCCAAAATTGTCTTACTGTCCAAAGATATATCTTCGTTGGCCGAGGAAGGAGAGGATGAGGCCTGAATCATGGCATTGATGTCTTGTTCCTTCCAACCTCCATTTCTGAGCAGATTTGACAGCTCCTCCAAGTAGTCCACTAACCATCTTGGCATGCAGATATTAGAATCTGAAACCCTATCAAAATCAAAATCAGCCTCTGTTTTAAAATAAGAAAATAAGTTTTCAGGAGAGGTGTGGAGAGGAATTGGACTTCTCTTCTGCCAAATCACTCCAAAATGCTATCCACCTTGGAGATTTTGAAGGGGCAGGGGAGGGTGCAGCTGCTAAATTGGCAATAATTTTATCGGAAAGAATATTGCCGTGGAACTGGGCATTCCGTTTAAAATCGGGCGAATTGTAGCTACTGCTGGCAATGTAAGAGTGCCTGTCAGACACAGAGATACATCTCCTGGGCCATTCCGAAAATCTCTTGTTGCTGTCAATAACGTCGCAGCGTTTAGCTACAGAATCCTGGCTTCTACCCCATGCTTCTATGTTTCTGCTAGATTTCTCGCCATTCAGTTTCGCAGAATTCTTCTCAAATTCAACCCAGCTGCCCCTTCTCCTGTGAAAACTCATTGAACAATCCCTCAAACCATCATGGACATGCCTGAAACTCGCTGAAAAATCCGAGGGCTCACGGAGACCAAAGTTCGCTCTCTCAAAGAAATCACCGAGGTCGAATCCACAGCAAAACACATCGCTCTTATAAACAAAAAACACAGGATTTCGTGCAAGATTGGGAGAGGAGGGAATATAGCAATGGCCATACAAGGGTATCAAAAGAGGCACATTTTTCAAGTTGGCCCTCGCAATTTCAGCTGCGTTTTCTGTATAGCGGGGCCTGTGACCCCATTGCTTGCACCAGAATCGATCCTGGGCCACCTCATATGAAAGCCCTGCCATGGGCAGGTTCATTCTCATGCGCAGCTGCTGAGACCCACCCGACCTCCAATCTGGGAACCCAACTCCCACAGGGACACCCTGCTGCAAAACAGCCCTTAAATCTGGAGGAAAAGTGAAACCAAAAGTAGCTTCAAGTCTCGCAAATTCTTCATCTGACAGGCCTTTCTCAGTGGGGACTTTGTGCTTCGTCTCAGATGCTGAATAGCCTTTCCTGCAAAAAGAGAAAAGGAATCCAGCCCCTTGTGTAAAGGCCCTGTTTTCGTAGGATTGTGGACTTTCTTAGCCCGGGCAGATAACCTCTTTAGCCCTGCCACATGGGCCTGGGCATTCATGCTTTTTCAACACCCCACACTTCTACTCTCTCTGCCTCTCCAAATCCAACATCATGGCCAAAAAAGGAGATCAAATATCATGGCTGTCTCAGAACTGTCTCCCTGGCTAAAAGCACTGAGAAATGAGATCGGGCTACAAATGCAACGGAACAGAATCAAAAACAATGCTGTGGCGTTGGAACGCAAGGCCCCATTTACAAATCCCTGAAGTGAAGCTCGATCTCGATCTCACAATGGGCATTTAGCAAATCCACGATCGAATCCCAGCCACAAGCTACACGGACACTGTCAGTACCAGTCCAACCCAGATATTTGAATTCTAACCAAAACGCCGTCAAATTTGACTCCGAATTTGCACTTTGGGGCTTCTAGCTGTTACCTTGTCTCCTGGCACGTCAAATCCGACATTCTACGACCAGTCCTCTCCAATTCTGTTCCAACCGGTCTCGCTCTCTGGCTCTTGGTACAATCAATCTATCCTTACATCTAAACAGGCTCGGAACCAGGCCACGTGGCTAAGATACACGTGGATGCCTCGGTTATCTCAATACTTTCAAAACAGTTTCTGATCGCCCATTAATTGGGGACGTTCCTATTTCCAACTCTACTGCATTATAAATGCAGTCTGACATGCAAGGGAAATAGGGGTTGCTTTACTGCTAACATGCCAAAGTCAATTTTAAGAGAAATATAAATGCAAGGCAACCCCTATTTCCCTTGCATGTCAGACTACATTTATAATGCAGTAGAGTTGGATTGCTACGTGGCAATGGTGCAGATATGGGTATGGTGGCGTCATCATAACCAGAGATGCGGTATTGGGCGTGCATGATGCACTCCACGCCCAATTGACGCTGGTCAAAATGGAAACTTTTACAGTCCTCAGGTATTTAAACTTCATACCTGATCTGAAAGCATAATTTAAAAATCATTAAAAATAAAATAAAATTCCTTGGTAAGTATTTTTAAAAAATTATCAATAAATATTGAGTGATAATATTTATATTATATATTTAAAAAAAATAAGATGCGCGTTTTTTTTTAATTGCGTTAGGTTTTGAACAGTTAATAGTATTTTTTTTCTCAAATCTAATTATTT
>APFE030757325.1:0-20006 GCA_000404065.3 Pinus taeda | reverse complement strand
CATTATGTCCTCCCTAAAAACAAGCATTATTCAATTTGAATTTTGAAAGGGCGCACATTTGGTAAGTGGTGGAAGTTCCATGATAATAGCCTCAAACATAGATGAAGTGATTTTACCATCGTAAGAAACAACTAGATGATTTAGGCTCCTTAATGAAATACATGAAAACTCAATTTTATCACCATAAGCAACAACTAGGTGATTCAGAGTTGTGAATAAAGTTTTCCTTAATGCACATGACAACTGAATTCAAATATGAGAGCTAGAAATAATAATATCAAATTCCTTCTTATTATTATGATGTCTACATGTGATTGTGGTCATGAAAGAACAAAACAATCAAAATTGGTTTTAAGGTACAATAAAATCATTCTTGGGCTAAATTTTAAGAAGTAATCATATAGAAGTGTATTTTAGCTTAAAGTAAACTCTTAGCATTCATATGTGCGCCTTGTGTCTATTGCCTAACAATGTAATCTAAGGTATTTCCATATATTTGTGGCTAGAGATGCAAAAAAAAATGGAAATGAGAATTTCTTGAAGTTATTTAAATGGCAATTATGTTTTCTTAAGCCAACTAAATTGCATTGTTTCCTATTACATTATATGAAATGAGTTATAGATGTTATGTAAGAAGTTATAATGGGATAACCTACTAGAAATGCAATAATTTGTAGTTGTCAATTACATTGAAAGTATTGTGGAGATTCCCTATAGATTAGAGTAGTTGAGAAGTATAGCTTTTACATAATTTCCACATAGGGAGAAATAAAATGTAGAGTGGGCTCCGAAAAGAGAGAATCAATGCCCTAGATGGGAGAATTTTCAATCCATTTTTTATTATTAAAAAGAGTTTGGTAAATTGGTATAAATTCTTATGATCCCGTATGACAGTATTTTGAAGAGATTTTTTTTTATATGGATGTGATGTGAAATGCATTAAACCAGGGGTAGAGACAATGTAACCCTTCAGAGGTTTAGTTGACCATTATTATTCTCATGATAACAATGAATCTACTCTATAATCGACATGGGTAGCATGAAAATATATTTTTTTGTATGTGCTAAGGACATGATATGTGGTACCAGTGAAAAGGAAAAATATTATAATTAGCATAATGCTCTAGAAAAAATTATTGTTGTTTGGAAAATACAAAGATGAAAGTTTGGAGACTAGTTTCTTCTAAAGAATGGATTCTTTTAACTATGAATTTTCATTCTCAACTTATAAGATAATTTTTTTAACCAACTTTAATTCATTAAATATTGTATCAAAAAACCAAATAAGCCTCGACAAAATATATCTAAAATTAGAAGAAAAAAGTAAAAATTTCTTTAAAACCACGTGAAATATTTTAACAAAAAAATATATATTACATTTTTTTCAGATCACACGACAAAATAAGATATATTATCTCACTCCAGTAAGATATATTATCTCACTCCTTATATGATTAAATAAGAAAACCGGTAATTCTCCATAAAATTTGTTTTCAAAATATGTAAACCTTATAATCAAAAAAGTTAAATACATTAAGATCTAAATATATAATTTGATGTTACAAATGCATAAATTAGCAATACAGGAATATATAATTTGATGTTTACATTGTAAATTTACATATTAAGTTTGACTTCATCTTTACTTCCAGTTTCAAATTACATTAAATTAGGGCAAAGTTTAACTTATTGATGAAATGACATTTTACATGGAATTTGGGGATTCAATTTCGAGCAAGATTCATTTCCCCTAAAACCTCCAATTTTACATATTAAACAACTTAAGCTGAAACTTTTAAAAATATTCATTGAGTTTAGTTAAAATTAACTAGAAATAACACTTGAAAGAAAGGAAAATAAAAAATAAAACAATACTAAAATTGTTGTGAATTCAAATTCCACTATTGATAAGATAGTTTTCTTCTTGATTGATAAAGAAAGGTTGTGTGAATCTTGTTTAAAATTCCTCAATGACTAGTTATTTGTTTAGTCATACAATATAATCAGGGTTAAACATGTTTGAATTTCTGTAAATTATATTATAGAATAAATATTTGTCAAATAGTTTAATATTTGTAAATAAGTAGTTAGGTAGAAAATGACTTTGGTTCAACTGTTTAATTTGAATCAATAGGAGAAATAAGTGATAGGATTTAAGTAGTTTTTGACTTCCAATAAAAGAAATAATTATGGGCTTGCTAGTCTAAATGCACCCCTTTATAACAATAAAAAATGTTAGTTTAGAAAAGAAATAAGGTTAAAAGGGTAGGTAGAAATAGTTTGGTTTCCAAAATATTTATGTTTCCCTTTATCCTAAGTCTCAGTGACATTGTAAAATAAAAAGACACAAAGGGATAATGTATATTCATGAATTTTTTAATCCAAAAGTATTATCCTAAGTTTCAAGAAAATAAAAAAAGGCACATCTAGTCAAAGTATTTTTGTCGTATATGGTTAAAAGGCTACAATTTTTACAATGGTGGGATTCTCTAGCGTTTCAGATCGGTCCCCCTTCTCCATCCTAGCTTTACCACCGGGGGGGTGGGTCCGAAAAGGTGGTATTCTCCATCAAATGCCATCACCTCGTGGCCTCCTCTCTGTGTTTTGAACTCCCCCCAACCTATACCAGCTACCGCTCCATACCCCCTCCAAAACTCATTTCCCCCTCATCCATTTATCATTGTCCCTACCCAACACTTGCACCACTCCCATCCCACCATGTCACTGTAACTGTTGCCCAATTAAATTCTTTCCCAGTAAACTTACTGTTAATCACTTAATTTTTCCTCTTGGGTAACCGTTTGACTTCAATGGTCCCATGCCGACCTCCAACGGAATCTGCCACTTGTGTTGAAATGGTGAACGTGGTTGGTATCCATGTGAGGTTGCACGAAGGTGTTGCCGGGTGAAAATTTGGCTAAGTATGAAACTTGGGGTTTCCCGAGTATACTTGTAATATTGTAAAAGTTGTATAATATATTGAAAGAGGGCAAAATCATTGTTTAGGGAGTTTCCCCTCCCTTTATACTGTTGTAATTGTGTTCTCTATGTATAATTTCTATGGATAATGAATGTGTATGGGTGTTCATTAGTATAAAGGAATAATAATAATACTTGGTGAAGAAAAATAAACTAAGTATCGAATGTTAAGGCGTAGTCCATGAACATAAGTATTTGTGAAAGAAAGTGGTCGATGGTGCCGGACCTCGCTATAAGTGGTTGAAATACTACTGCAGGTGTAGGGGCATGACAGTTGGTATCGGAGCAGGTTCATAGTGGGTGAAGCTGGTGTATGATGAACTGATACACAACTTGATAGTTGGTATCAGAGCTAGTCTGAAAACATGGTGAGAAGTTTTGCAGGACGCTGGTGCTGGTGATACACACCTTGATAGTTGGTGTTTGAACAGGGTTGCTCATGATGAAGTGACAGTGAAACAGGTCTTGTAGGTGAAGGAAGTTGATCTCGTCAACAGGTGGAATCAAGAGTTGGTTCAGTTTTGAAGGGAACTGGGTGAAGGCTAAAAGGAAAAGATGGTGGATGAGCATATGACAGGTGAATCTAGCCACAATGCAAGTGAAGTCTTTCGATACAAGGTGTTCGAACAAATGGGTAGATGGAGTTCTAACTGGGTTTTGATGAAGGCTGAGAATATGAAGATTCGGGAAGGTTGCTTAGGACTAAGGAAGGAAGTTGAAGAACTCAAGAGCCAACGCAGAAGTACGATAGATAGTGAACTCAAGCAATTTGATGAGGAGATCCAACAAATTGGTCTTGGTCTTCAAGAGCTCTTGGATGAAAGAGTCTAGTTAAGGAAGAAAAGTGCCATGGTGGAAGCCGAAATCAAGCAAATTGAGAAGGAGATAAAGAAGAAACTTCTTGGTAAGAAGGTTGTTGTAATTGAGCAATAAGGGCTCAACTACATTGACAAGTTGGGAACTCACTATCGTGATGATCCAGAGGATGTTCAGAAGTTTAGTTCTATTAAGGTAGTCAATGGACACTTGGTTGGTGCACTTGAGCAGAATTCGATGAAGGAAAAGCTTGAAGGGAATGAAGTTGAACCAAGATAGAGTTTCTTAGAAGAGCCAAGCAAGGAAGTGAAGTACCTTAGGAGAAATGTCAAATTGGAGCACAAGCTAATTGACAATTCTGAGGCCGAATTCTTGAAGAAGGTTGTTGATGTGAGACACAAGGTAAAGCCGACAGAAGGAGGTGATGCCTTGAAGTTGAGTTTTGTGCAGGTGACCATGAAAGGTAAGAGATTTGCAGCTTTGGTGGTTGCAGGGGCTACTCATAGATTCTTAAGCAGGAAGGCAATAAAGTCTTTTGGAAAGAAAGCTAAGATGAAGAGAGAGTTGAGTGCTTTCAAAGCAGTCAACTCTACCATGAAAGTTGTTACTTATGTGATGGAAAACACTCAAGTGAAAGTGGGATCGTGGTTTGGAAAGTTGGACTTCAGGATCGTGGAGATGGATGATCATTCTATGGTGCTGGGGTAAGATTTCATGAGGCTTGCACAAGCCACACTAATGGTGGACCAGGACATTCTCTTGATCACAGCTGAGGTTAGAATCATGATGGTTCCGATGAATAGAAGGAGCTGCTTGGGGTATAGACCGAGGATGAATTCTATGACTTTGTATCCCAAAGATCCAAATGTGAAGCATGAGGATGTGGAGCAGAGAGGACTTGGCAGTATGACTCAAACAACGAAGAAAAGGAAGTTGATTAACTTTGTCGCAAGAGCGAGGAAGAATGATGTAAGTGAGAGATCAGCCTCACGAATCTTGAAGCACTTGACAAAGACATCTTATATTGATGATATTCACAATGGAGTTGCAAAATAAGGGAGTCTGAGTACTACTTCAGAAGCAGTGGTTGGAAAGGATTATGAAGGTAGAAATCTGACTGGTATAGTGGATTTTTGCAGATATGCTATGGGCATATATGACTTTCAGTTGACGAAAGCCAAGCTTGAGGAGCTTGGATGTACATGTGACGAGGTTGAGGCTATGCAAAAATACTTGAGGACACAACATCAATCTGATACATGGGTGGATGAGAGTCAGGGAGGAAACTTGTTGGCCCTCGTTTGTTTATAGAAAACCTTGGAGATGGGTTGGTGCAAGGACCTTGATCGGAAGCGGCTGCACCACCTTAGCAAGGGGCCTTGGGAGGAGGCTTCTTTATGACAGATTGCAGACATGGATGCAGATGACCAGATGTTAGGATGGAGTGTACTTGGGTTGGACATCATGGAAAACTAGAGTAATGGACATTAGGTTGGAGACACAGAGCATGACAATTTATGCAGGGATATTATGTAGGAGCATGTGTAGAGGTGTCATTCATGGATATCCTATGGGGAATGCCGAAGCAAAGGATGTTGTGCAGATGCTATTATGACATAATGTATGAGCCAATGGAGAGGTTGTAAACTCTTGTGCAACAAGGTTATGAGTTGAACATGTTGCAGATGGGATGGAGATTCCACAGACCTGAGCATGGGAAATTGGACAGATTCTTGATGAGTCTGAGATGTAGCAGAAGTCAGAGGAAGACTGATGGTGGCATAAAGATGTGCATTCTTGTTGTTTGGTCGTATGGTTGGATTAGCTACCCAACTAGTTCGAGTAATGAGGGGTACCTGTCTACAGATGTGCGTTAGTATCAGGTGGAGTTTCTTGATAGGCACCCTACGAAGGGACAACACATGGTGGAATTGGTTGTTCTGCATATGTTGTAGGGATGTTTGTAGTATGTGGACTAGTCGATATCATGGATAAGACTGTTTGGATATGAAAATCTTGGTAGCAGGATGGTTACCAAGATGGCATATTGTCAAGGACGATAATGAATTCAGGTTGAGGAGGATGTAAGGACCTGTGGTCACGCGATGCGAAATGACGAGCTACGGCTAAGGCGTGCGAGTGAGAATGTATGAAATGTGCATGGGAGTCTTGGCTAAAGGCGAGTTTACACTGTGGGGACAAGTTGACATTAGCCGCGGGCCGACCTCATAGACTTAAGCATTCGAGAGAAGGATGGGTTGGTGGTCCCGTCTGATGGGCGAGCCGACCAAATGAAGTTAAATGAATTGGCAAGTTTGAGGGCATCGACTGAACGAGTTGGACGAGTCGGTTAGGTGGCACGACTCACCCAACCACCCATATATATGAGGGGCATAAGTTGGAGTGAAAGACATCATTCGGACATCGAACACCATCAAAGGAGAAGTGTGAAGGGTGGAGAAGAGCCACAACAAGGTGCAGGTGATGCGCCCACTCATCAGGCAGCTCTACATGAAGGTTGGCACGAAGTCTTGGTGACAGCGGTAGCGTGGGTCATGGGTCGCACGAACGCGCCCACCCACCATACAGAGGTAAACGCGAGTGTATATAGGCAACCACTTGCGAGTTGATATCTCTCATGGAGGGTGCATGTAGGCGCCAACCCGTCAGTCTTAAGTGCGGGTGGAAGGTGCATGAAGGTGCCCGCCCACTGGGTAACACGAGTTCGATTGAGGAGTTTTGGTTGGCGGTCTGTGTGAGGGCGTGCCTACCTGACTCAGGCAAGGACACTTGTGTTGAAATGGTGAACGCGGTTGGTATCTGTGTGACGTTGCACGAAGATGTTGCAGGGTGGAAATTTGGCTAAGTATGAAACCTGGGGTTTCCAGAGTATACCTGTAAAATTGTAAAAGTTGTATAATATATTGAAATTGGGCAGACTCATTGTTCAGGGAGTTGCCCCTCCCTTTATATTGTTGAAATTGTGTTATTTATGTATAATTGTTATGGATAATGAATGTGTATGGGTGTTCATTAGTATAAAGGAATAATAATAATATCTGGTAAACAAAAATAAACTAACTATCGAATGTTAAGGCGTAGTCCATGAACATAAGTATTGGTGAAAAGAAAGCGTTCGACGGTGTCGTACCTCGCTATAAGCGGTTGAAAGACTACTGCAGGTGTAGGAGCGTGACGGGCTATGTCATGCCCCCAATTGTTTTTTCCTTTAATTGGTCGGGTGCGGCACCGCCTAAGTAACCAACCTTTTCCATAGTTATGCTACTTTACGAACTACGCCTTCATTCATGTATAAAAACCTTCAATTATATTATAATGTGCGGAAACCATTATAAAAACATGATAAACGATAATAAGAACATCAAGAATATGCAAGATAAGACTTCTTTTTATTATATAAGAGATTTCATTACAATGGCTGGGAGCGTCGCTCCACCGGCGTTATAACCCAAAGCGGGCGCTCGGCTGTGCAAGAGCGCACGGCGGTCGCACCTCAACCTTCACCAAAATCTACAATACAATCACTGCCCGAACGGGCGGGCGCGCCCATGCACACCCCCACGAACCACCACCGTGTATCGGGCGCCCTCCACAACCGTGTGCATTCGCCTGTGGGCGGGCGATTCACCCACGCCCTCGTCTGTGTGCCTTCACCTAGCGGGCGGGCGGTTACCCATGCCCTCACCCCGTGTACCTCTGCTTGGTGTGCGATTCACCCACAGTTCAACCACGTTGTTGTCTCGTGTCACCTCGCCCGACCAGCAGGCGCGTCTACCCAACCGAGTTGTGGTAGTGCATTCACCCCTTTGCACTTCACCTTATGCAATAGACCATAAGCGATGAAGAGATATGCGATGAGTTTCTGTTTCAAACGAGCGCTCCACCAATATTTTTATATGCTCCTATCTGTGTGTCGACCTCCCCACGGCCGACCCATCAATACCACCATTCAACCGCATGCCAACGCCCTCAAGCCATGTACGAAGCCCCTATGTCAAGTCGGCTCGTCCACCACCCGTTCACGCCTTAGCTTGCCTATAAACGGTGTTTCCATGCCTTAGTCATTTTCGCACAAGTGAGGAGCGCACGTGCCCGGTTACATAACTGCAGGGGTTACATCCTCCCCCATTGGAAATCATTATCTCCCTCGACAATCCCAACTGCCTCAGTATCCTCTGTTCATATCTCGCAATCTTCCTCTTCCATCTCTAAAGTGAGTCCTACAATTCCCAACTCTCTTCCTCCGGTGCTTCCTTCCATCTGACAAGGTACTCCCGTTTCTGGTGGCAACCAATCTCTGTAGTCCTGAAGCTCAAAATATTCTCCAACTCCAAGCCTGGTTTGTCCACTATCCTAGCTGGTCCTCTCGGTGGTTTAACTCTCTCTGGATGGTCTGAATCAAGTCTGCATCTCTTCAATTGACTAATGTGAAAAATTGGATGCTTCATGTGCATGTGGCGCGGAAACCCCAGCTCGTAAGCAACCTCCCCCACTCGCTTCTTCACCTGAAATGGTCCCTCATACTTCCGTATCAGTTTGGCGGCTGTCCCCTTGGCTGGCTGAAACTGCTCCCCGGTAATCCTGAGAAACACCATATCTCCCACACTGAAGTGTACATCCCGTCTCCCCCTATCAGCATACTTCTTCATCCTCCTTACTATATCGTGCAAGCGCAACCATGCCAACTGCAAGTTCTCCTCCCAAGCCTTCATGAACCTCTTCACATGAGGACTCCTCAAAAACCCTGTTGTCTCAATGGTGTGCGGTGCAACCTGTATCTGCCCATTCACCAACTCGAATGGACTATACCCTGTCGCGAACTATTTTGAATATTGTATCTAAACTGAGCAATATCCAAGAGTTCAGGCCAATTCTTCTGATCAGCCGTCACATAATGTCTCACATAGTCTTCCAGAAATGCGTTGATATTCTCGGTCTGCCCATCTGTATGCGGATAGTAGCTCAAACTCCTCAACAACTCTATCCCAACTAACTTGAACAATGTGGTCCAAAATCTCCCTGTAAAATGTGGATCTCTATCTGACACAATGCTCAACGGCATCCCCCAATACTTCACTATTTTCTTAAAGAACAACTCCGCAGTCCGCTCGGCTCCACAAGGTATCTTTGTCAGAACAAAGATAGCATACTTGGAAAAACGATCAACCATGACCATGATCCCATTATACCCCTACACCTGTGGTAATTGAGTGATGAAGTCCATCAAGACACTCATCCATGGCCTTTCTGGAATCGGTAAAGGCTGCAACAGTCCTCCTTGCCTCTGTGTATCTGATTTGTCTTGCTCACAAATGATGCACATATGTACATACTCCTCCACATCCTCCCGCATCTTCTCCCAAAAGAACCCCCTCTCCAACAATGCCAAAGAACGACGCTTCCCTAGGTGGCCAGCCCACGGAGAATCGTGGCACTCCTTCAAAAGGTGCCTCATGAGACCAGATGAATTTGGAACATATAGTCGGTTTCCAAAGAACAAGTAACCGTCCCGTAGAAAGAACTTTCGTGTCTTCCCTTCCTTTATCTGCTTCACTATATTCTGCACCAAAGTATCAGTTTCAACACTTTCCTTCAGTTTGTTTTGCATCTCTTCTGACATCTGAACCCGACTTCTACTCCTTGCTTCTCGGTCTTCACCCTCCAATGCTGCAAGTTGTCCCTTCCTACTAAGGGCATCTACTAGCGCATTGTGTCTACCTGGTCTATACTCAATAGACATGTCGAAATCTGCCAAGAAGTCCTGCCAATGAGCTTGCTTCGCAGAAAGCTTCGGTTGTGATGCAAAATATATTGCTGCAACGTTGTTAGTCTTGACAACAAACGAATTCCCAATCAGGTAATGCCTCCACACATGAAGACAATGGATGATCGCAGTCATCTCCTTCTCATGAACCGGATACCTCCGCTCTCTATCCTGCAACTTCTGACTCTCATACGCCACTGGGTGCCCATCCTGCATAAAAACCCCTCCTATGGAAAAATCTGAAGCATCAGTGTGTACCTCAAACAGTCTCCCGAAATCAGGCAACTTCAGTATCGGCGCTATAACCATCATTCTCTTCAAGTCATCAAATTCTTTTTGACATTTATCCGTCCAACACCACCTCTTGTCTTTCTTCAATAAGTCTATCAGTGTCGATGTTACCATGGAGTAACCCTCTACAAACTTCCATTGGTAGTTGGTCATGCCCAAGAACACCCTCATCTCATGGACATTCTTCAGTTCAACCGAGTCCTCAATCGACTTCACCCTACTCGGCTCCATCTGTATGTACCCCTGACCAATAATATGCCCAAGGAATAGAATCTCGGTCTGAGCGAACACACACTTAGACTTCTTCAAGAACAACTGATTCTCCCTCAGTGCCTTGAACACCATCGCCAACTGCTTCTTATGATCCTCCATGTTGTCACTCTACACCACTATATCGTCCAAGTACACTACTATGAATGAATCCAAGTATGGTCGTAGAACATCATTCATCAAAGTGCAAAATGTAGCAGGAGCGTTGCACAACCCGAATGGCATAACAAGGAACTCAAAGCTACCATACCTTGTTACGATCGTGGTCTTCTTCTCATCTCCTTCAGCAATATGCACCTGATAATACCCATGCCTCAAGTCCAGCTTGGAAAACACTCGGGCTTTCGCAAGCTTGTCAAAGCAATCAACAGCCAATGGCAAAGGATACCTGTTTCTCATCATCTGCTTGTTCAGTGCACGGTAGTCACAGCACATCCGTATCTCATTCGAATCCTTCTTTCACTGGAATAATACCGGAGCTCCATAAGGGGACCTTGAAGGTCTGATGAAACCTACATCAGCTAACTCCTTTAGCTGCCATTTCAATTCCTCCAACTCAGGCCCTGATAACCGATAAGGTGCTCTTGCCGGGGGTTGCTTCCCTGGTTCAAGCTCAATGCTATGGTCCACTTCACTCCTTGGTGGAAGCTTCTTCGGTAGCTCATCAGGCATCAAATCCACATACTTGGCCAGCACATCAGAAATCTCAGCTGGAACAGGCGTCCCCACTCCATCACCTTCGACTCCCTTGAACATCACCGCATATGTCTCCATATCTGACTCCTTCATAGCCTTCTCCAAACTCAGTGTAGAAACATGCTGCACCTTTACTTCCCTCCTTTGCCTATGAGTGGGCAAAGTCCAAGTTTGTGTCTGTCCAACCCGCACCACCTCATCACAGAAGGGGACAACAATAGCCTTGTTGCCCTTCAAGAAATCCTGTCCAAGTATCACATCAAAGTCGTTCATCTCCATCACTGTGAAGTCCAACTGACCCATCCAGTGTTTTATTTGCACCGGATATTGTTATAACATGTACTGGCGTAGGTTTATCGTCCTTAGTTTTGGTGATGGAGCCCATGGGTCCCTCTTCTGGTCTAGTAGGCATGTCGGGTCTCTGCTCTTTCCCTCCACATTGTCACTTGCCTATTTCTCTACATTGTCACTTCCACTCCCTCCTCCTCCTTGTATTGCCTCTTTGTTCTGACGACAATGTCGGCTAATTCCTAGATGTAAACTTATACCATGTTATATATCACTGTCGCGTCCAATATTCCCACCAGACTACATGTTAGCTTCACACCACTCACAACTTCTCGACACACCCCTACTCCCACATTTTCCATTGGATTCAAACCAAGAATCTCAACGAGCATCACCCTCATTTCGAATATGCCATAGATGGAGTATCAAATAAACTGAGGATGGTAAAATTGGTGGGAAGAAGGTGAGTCAAAATTTGTTACAGGTGAATGACTGTATTTATTTCACCATATGTTTTTTCAGTAATTTAGGTGAGTCGGAATTTGTTACAGGTGAATAATTGTATTTCTATAATGAAAATATTTTGAATATCTTATAAAATTTATATTTTAATAATTTATATTTATTAAAATACAATGCCATGCATCCAAGTCAAGTTATTAAAAGAATTTATATTTATATTTATATTATATATTATAAATATAAATATAAATATTTATTTAAAAGAATTTACTAAAGAGTTGTAAAACCTAAACCATAAACCCTAACCCCTAAGCATTCCATAACAATTTAAAACTCTATTTTCCTAACAATTCTTATATTATTAAAATTATGTAAAAATTAAAACTTTATTTTCCAAACAAATAATATGTTAAAAACATTATCTAAAATTTCATATTCTATTTTCTAAATAAACATTATATTAGTCATGTTTTAGTAATTCTAACTCATTTTTTAGGCTTGAGAAACCATCACCCATTACCAGCCCTAGACCACACCAACCTTAAGTTGATTTGATTTTAGCATAGCTTCCTTGAGGTTTGATCCTAGGTAGCCTAGCTAACTAGGTGCATCCTCACCCGATTGTGCTAGCAACCTCAACTACTTGTGCTAGTGAGACATGACTAATGTTAATTTTTTTTTATTATATATATAAAATAAACCATATTTAAATATTAAAAAAATGTAAAAGAATATTTAAAATTAAAATCAATATATTAAAATACCTACATACAATATCAATATAAACCAATTTTATATGTAAAATTAAAATTAATATATTAAAAATGTCTAATAGGACTGTTGTTAAAGATTTGTATAGGTGTGTAGTGATGAGTGCCAAGCCAACCGAGATATATTACTATTTAGCTTGTATTATTAAATAAATAGATATATAAGAAGTTCCAAAATATTCTTCAAATAACAAGAATATTTAAAAAGTAAATATTACTATTTATGCGACACTTTTTTAATTTTAAATTAATATTGACACGTTAGGTGAAGTTGTATTTTTATAGATTTATATATATTACAAACAACTACCATAAATGTCTATAATGAGATTTAATTTAAATTAAATTTTAATTAATCCTTTTTCATACTTATATTAATATAACTTGAGTTTGAAAATACAATGTTATGAAAAATAAAGTATTAACTAATAATATATAACTTGAATTTGAAAATACAATGTCATGAAAAATAAATTATTAACTAATTGTTTTCATTATTTTTTGTAGATTCTATTTTGAAGTTCAGTCTCTCTGAGAGCTTGGCATGTGAACACATTTCATCGAGATCTTTCCCATTTGATCCTAGGCAATTTCAAGGATTTTTTTGGGGAATCTCTCAACTTCTCTGAGATATATATGATGGTCATCTAAGAAAATCCCAACAAAAGCCTCCAAATTGACAAGCATTAGAGAATTAACTGTGGTGCAGGATGCACTCTAGAACCTTTGTTTCTCCTGTGCTAGTGGCCATGGGTGTAGAGCTTACAGGTAGATTATGTTGTTGTAATGTGCAACTCTATTTAACAGATCAAAGTTAGAAAATGCCATCACAAGGCAAAAAAGGTGTGTTGTATGATCAAAGAAAAGAAGTTGTCCCAACTTAGTATGGATCATCGTTTTTTGGTAAGAAGAAGGCAAACACGCACCATAGAACTTTCATCATAAATATCAATTCAAAGTCTTCTATAACTTTCCTTCTAAACCTAAGTGTTTCGATACATTAATCTTACTACTGATATTTTGATAGTTACACCTGAGATGTAAGGAAGCTCTTCGTGCATGGCAATATGTGAATGGCATCAAATCTACGTAAGTTAATTATGAGTAAATAATTTGATCAAGTATTCTATATTTATATGAGAATAAATTTTTGCTAAGTGATATTTTTTAAATGAAAGACATTTATGAAGATTTTTATTTGTTTATAGAAATTTAACAGTAAAGTAAGTTGATTATTTATTATTTTTTTTAAGGTTAATTATAATATAATAGTGTAAGATTTATTATTATTTCATTAATAATTATAAATTATTTATATCTATAAAAAATAGAGGAAAAAATACGATAAATTTTTAAATATGAGTTATTTTATAGGTTTATTTAGATATGGAAGGTATAAAATTTCATTGACATAATTTTATTTGAAGAAAAAATTACTATGAATTTGTAATTTATATTATGTAGTTTTTTATGTTTCATTAATAGGATCTAAATATATACTTTATTTTTAGAAATGATGATGGTGCTTCTAATATTTTTTCCTTTAGGTACTATGTTACACTTTGGTTCTTATTGCTTGAACATTTAAATTCCCCACTCCTTGTCAGAAAAGAAATTATCTTTCAAGGATGTGGCATGATGTGGTATTTTTTTGTCAAACAACCATTGAATGGAAAGAGTGGTGCCAGGAAGGATTGGGTACCACCATAGATGCACTTGGTGAGAGGAAAATAGCCTTAAAACTACATAGTGGTTGCTTGGCCAAAGTGAAGGAGAACCTAAAGTATGATGGCACATCTCCAAATGTGGGTAACCACATCTAATAAGAGGACAACATAGTATTTGTAAAATTCATGGTTATTTGGCCCTCTTAAAAATACCTCACCTGATAGGTCAATACTACATGTGAAATGA
Source organism: Pinus taeda (assembly GCA_000404065.3). Lineage (NCBI taxonomy): Eukaryota > Viridiplantae > Streptophyta > Pinopsida > Pinales > Pinaceae > Pinus > Pinus taeda. The sequence goes on along the minus strand of APFE030757325.1, from coordinate 5,735 downwards.
AAGGACAAAATGATCTCAAACTAGGCTCCAAGGGTTTCTTCACCTATGTGGAAGATAGTGAGCATATTTTTAAAGGACGCTATTTTTTCCAATTCAACTAGTCTACATATGAGACACTAAAAAATAAGATCTAGTCCTAATAAAGAAACATTCATTAAACTCTTTGTTTGTAACAAAATGTATTACCTTCATAATTCTAGGAACAAGAAACTATTGAAGGTGTCGAAAACACCCTAAGTTCCTTTGTTAAAGTTTCATAACTCACTATAATGGATGATTACACCTCATATGTTCATATTTGTGTGTATGTGAATGTGAATGGAGTGCTCCGTGAATCTATCAAAATATGCTACCAATATATAGAATGGATCCAAACCTTGGACTATGAGTACATTCCATTTTAGTGCAAAGCTTGGACTATGAGTAGAGCTCTTATTTCTCACCAAAATAAACCCCACACAACTCCAAAAGGAAAAAAAAAAAACTTGAGACGAAGGAAGAGGAACTTCAAGAGTCTAAGGAAAAGAGTGTAAGGAAGAATCACATAAAATAGAAAGGGAGAATTAAACGATGTAGATTGGCATCCTAACCCCCTTAGTGGATCATGGAGAATATAACTTGGAAAATCTATAATTCCAATAATCCTAGTAGTTAAAAAAAGAAATATCTAGGAAGAAATATGAAATTTGTTAAGTCATCCTAAAAATCTAATGAAGTTAAAGGACTAAGTATTATGACCTCTCTCAAATATCAAAGTAAGATAAATGAACGCACGTGAGAACAATGGAATATGAAAATATACAAAATAGAAACTAAATAAAGTCAAAAGACTATTAGTAGAACGATAATAGGCCATTAACCTAAAAGGCAAGTACCTCCCTTCTCATCTTAAGCTACTAATGATTGTTCTCTATTTGAATATATGAGGTCTCAACACACCTAGAAAACATCCCATGTTAAAGATAAAAATCAATCAGGAAAAACCCACTACGGTGTTGAACTACAAGAAACAAAGTGTGATAAGAAAACAATAATTCTCTCTTGTGAAGATATGTTAGAACACATGTAAATTAATAGTGATACCATCCAAAGGACTCCTCAATGGATTGAGAATTATCTAGGATCCTAACTTAATAAAAATATAAAACATCACGTGCTACAAAGGTAGGGCAGGATATGTCGGAAAGGAAAATAGCCTCCTCTATAATCGACGACAGTAAACCATGGTACCTATGAATAGTGGATCAAAGTTGTTATGTTAGCTAAAAGAATTATTTAATCAATGCTCAACAAAATCCAGTTCTCTCCTATCAAAGAGTGTAAATAGTGTAAAGTTGCTATGTGAGTGACTATCCTAAATAGTGTAAATTTGCTATGTCAGTGACTATCCTTATTGATATGGTACATATGAATAGTGGATCAAATTTTTTATGTTAGCTAAAAGAATTATTTAATCAATGCTCAACAAAATCGAGTTTTCTCCTATAAAATAGTGTAAATAGTGTAATTTTGCTATGTCAGTGACGATCCTTATTGATATGGTACCTATGAATAGTGGATCAAAGTTGTTATGTTAGCTAAAAAAAGTATTTAATCAATGCTCAACAAAATCCAGTTCTCACCTATCAAATAGTGTAAAGTTTATATCTCAGTGACTATCCTAAATAGTGTAAAGTTGTTATGTTAGTGACTATCCTTATTGGTATATATATTTACTAGCTTTGCTTTAAACTATTTCATCCAATGATAAATTTTCAATTTGTCATTTTGGAAAAAAACTTTGAATAAACCCATTTCATCCAATGGTAAATTTTCAATATGTCATTTTGGAAAAAAAACTTTGAATAAACCTCTTGTGTCACAAACTAGTCCAAATGCCCAAAATAAGTAAATGTGCAAAATTTTAACTACTTCAATGGAAATTCTTACATTATCTTTATCGATTCCCCATCCCCATCGACCTACAAGTATAGTCACACAATATAGTCTATGTGTTAAGAAAAAAATATTGCCTCACAATTCAATATATATATTCTACATTGTATTTAATACAAAAACTGTAAAATCTCTATTAACATATAAATGATTTAATGCTATTTCATAGAAAAAATTCTAGTTTTTCATCTTCTAAAACTTTAAGGTATACCCAAACTTCGTAAAACTATAGTAAAATATAAAATAATACAATATTTATCATTGATGATAACTCATCGTGCACAATTACAACTACCAACAATTAGCAATCTTCACAATTACAAAAGACCTCTCAATATATGTCACTATGTAAAACATCCCTATGTTGCAATGAACAACCTTCTATATGCAAAACAAAACTATGCACAAAATATTATGGATTCATAACACTCTTAAAACTATGATACATGTTATTCATTCCTAACCTATAAAGCCAAAACCTTCAAGGAGCCATTAAAACATAGAAACGAAAAGAAAATAACACTCCTCTTCAAACCATAATAAACCAAGCAACAACAACTACGCAAAACTAGTAAAACCTAGAAAAACCCTTTATCATAATAAGAATTGGAAAAGATAAATGAAAATTTCAAAAGGAAAACTCCTTTCAAAATTGAAAAGAAAATAAAAAGTGTTGTTGCACAAAGGACAAAATGAAGCCTAGACTAAAGAGGAGACAACAACTAGGCAAAACCAGTAGAACCTAGACAAACCTTTATCATAATAAGAATTCAAAAAGATAAATGAAATTGCAAAATGAAAACTCTCATTTCAGAATTGAAAAGAAAATAAAGTGTTGATGCACAAAGGATAGAAAAAAATGTAGACTAAAGAATAGTTCGCTGAATATACCAACAATCAGAAACTCTTGTCACTTCCCCTACTATTTGCTAAGAAATTTCAATTTTTTTAAAGAAACATGTTTCAAAATGTAACTCACAAAATGTAATATAGCCCACTACTATAGCTTTAATAAAGAAAGCAACCACATTTCAACTTCTTCTTCTTCTTTTTGTCGGGAATGAAGCCGCATTTGACATCATTTCATTTTGAGATTAAAAGCAAAAACATTTAAAAAATATAATGTAATCCACTACTATATGGTTAAAAAAATGCAGCCACATTTCATCATTTTTTGGTTTACAATGAAGCGAGATTTGACACTATTTAAAAACAAAATGCAAAAATGTTTAACCATTGTGTTTTATCTAGATTAAAAATGAAACAAATATATATTTAAATAAATTAAAAATATATTAGTTATATTTATATCATAAATTAAAAAACAAAAACATCCCGTCCAAAAAAACCAAGAAAGCAAAATAAAAGATCAACGAAACCAAAACCATCCCAAAAAAAGGCAGATGATTGAAACACCGGAATATCAAGAAAGTACAAAACAATTTGTTTACAAAAAAAAAGTCTTCATAAATAAATTTTAAAAAAACCTCGTGAATATCAATTTTTAATTATTGTTTTTCCTCGTAATAATAAATAATTTATATGTTTAAAGTCTTCTTTTGCTCATGCATAAATAGTAATATCATTTCTTAATTATTTTTTGCTCATAATAATAAATAAATAATTTTTTTGCTAAATTGTACATAGTCCTTTGCCTAGGATTAGTTCACAAAACTTGTGGGGACCAAACCTCCCCACCTAACTTCTAACCAGAGACATACTTATACCATTTTTAAATTATTCTTTTCATCACGTTTCTTTTTTTTAAACATCTTAAATAAATAATAACACCATTTACTTAATTATCTATTTTGTCATGTCTCTTTTTAAAAACATGATAAATAAATACTCATACTATTTCTTTAAATTTGGTTGGTATCATGTCTCTAAATAAGCATACCATTACATCCATTTTTCTCATGTTTCTTGTTAAAAACATGATAAATAAATACTAATAATATTTCTTTAAATTTGGTTGCTATCATGTCTCTAAATAAGCATACCATTACTTTCACACACGAACCAAGGCCACCTAAAAAATGTTAGGTTGGAACTTGATAATGACAACACAAAGTTCAATGCACTCACATGTTGTATCTTGTCCAATTTGTGCCATCATCTCAAACCTCGCCATGGCTTTATCTACAACTTTAAAATCCTCTACAAATACATCATACCTTACCTCAATATGATGGTGTAGGGCGGGGTAATTTGAAAATATGCAAGAAATTAAAAAAATTTCCATAATGAGCTTCAACAAACTATCCAATGTGCATATCATTGACACCCAAGACAGACAGGATGTAGTGCAAGCCAACTCCTTGATGGCCTTTTAGCTTTTTCCTTTAGAGGCATATAGTAGTGGATCTTACGAATGGTATTTTTATTTTAATTTTATATAATTAAAAATAAAAAAATTAATTTTATATAATTTTTTTTATATTAATATTATATGTAAAGATTTTAATAAATTAATTCATTCTTTTTTAATATCAATTTTATATGTTAACATTATTTTTGTTCATGAGAAAACACACTAGAGTTTTCTAAAAGTGGGTAAGTGTAGCTCAGAAAATCTTATTGTAATGTTTCTTTATGAATAATTTTTGAAAATTTCTATTAATTTTATAAATTTATTACTATCTCTATTTTATTTTTACTAATTTTATTTTTAAATAAAACATATTATTTTAATTTTATATCATTTTTTTTATCTTCTTACCGAAATATTTATTTTTTCTTTTCTTTTTTTAAATAAAGTTTTCAATATATTGAATTTAGATTTATATATATCCATTTTAATAATTTTTTATGCATATCTAGGGTGTGACTTTTCCAGAGTTCCTCTTTCTGAAAGTGCTTCTTCCAAAATGTGTCTCTAGTTCCTGCGTCAAATCGATGTCTCAGAGATGCTACTTTGGTATTTTATGTTTTTTATGTTATATTATATTTCCTGAAATCGATGTCTCACAGATGTTATGATGTTGTTTAATGTTTTTCATATTATATTATATTATAGTTAAACATTTTTAATATATTAATTTTAATTCATATTAAAATTGGGTTTACTAGGCATTTGTAATAATTTGATTAATAATTTTAAATATTTCTTTTAATTTTTTGGAATATTAAATTATAGATTTATTTTTATATATATACTATAATATATATACTTTAACATTAGTCAAGTCTCACTGGTAGAAGTAGTTGAGGTCACTAGCACAGTTGGGTGAGGATGGGTCTAGTTAGCAAGGCCACCTAAGATCAAACCTCAGGCAGGAGGTTGTGCTAAAATCAAATCAACCTGGAGTTGGATTGGTCCACGGCTATGGTTTCTCAAGCCTGAAAGAACACACACAACATTAATATTATTTTTGAAAAATGAGTTCAAATTACTTAAACATGAGTAATATAATGTTTATTTAGAAAATAGAATATGAAATTTTAGATAATATTTTTAACATATTATTTGTTTGGAAAATAAAGTTTTAATTTTTACATTAATTTAATAATATAACAATTGTTAGGAAAATAGAGTTTTAAATTTTGCATAAATTTTATAACATAGTACTTGCTCATAAAATTTTGAATACATTTGTAAAAATGATATTGCTAAATATAAATGGAGTATCGAAGATTCTTGATTCTTAGGCTAGATAATCTGTCTTAGGCTAGATTAGGCTAGCCTAATCTAGTCTAATCTAGAGTAGCCTAATCTAGCCTAGATTGACATATGTTAGCCTAATCTAGCCTAGCCTAGCCTAGCCTAACCTAGCCTAATCTAGCCATGCCTAACCTAG
>APFE030757320.1:1703-12267 GCA_000404065.3 Pinus taeda | reverse complement strand
TAGGTTCTTTTTGAGGTCAGGTGCATTTAATACATCCTGGACTTTCTAGCCTTCTTGAATGGTTGTCCTCTTCCTCGATCCCTAGCTCTCCTCTTACCTTTGCTGTTGAATTTGTCATTCTTTTGATTTGCCATCAGAGGGATTTTGATCATCGTCCCGGTGTGAGTCGTTTCTATTGTTTTGACTTCTCCATTTTTTCATTTGTTCCAGGCAGCAACGAATGCATTTGATGGAGGCTCAACAATATTGCCTCTCACATGATCCAACACTCCTTGATTTTCAAGGGTTAGATCAATAGACATCTTCCATCTGTGATAGTTAGCTTCTCACAGAGCTTGTCTTCAGCAGGAAAGAGTGTTGAGGACCTCATAGTTCTTTTAGGATAACCTTGCCAATCTTCTCTTTGATGATACTCTTGCTCTTGCTCGGGCTTTGTCTTCACCTCAACTCTGATACCATGTTAAGTTATGCTATGTTCTATGCTTGTAATAATTTACTTATTTTTCTTATTATATTCCACAGATTAGCAATCACATATATATAAAGTAAAGTGCAGATAGAACATTAAACGATCGACCAAAAACAAGCCAAGACAAGAGACACAAGATGTGGCGGCTAGCCAGGGACAAACCCCACAATGTGTGGGGAAACCCTTTGATCAGATCTTCTTTTATCTTCAATAATTCAGCAGAGAGAAATAGTACAATAAATCTGATTCATATTAGCAGTAGCAAACCCTAGATCAGCAGCATCAGCATTAACGACTTCACTATCAAACTAGGGCAGACGATATCTCACAAACCGACCATCGGATTGACTTCATTCCACCACCAAAAGCTTCAGCTTCCAGAGGAGGTTCAGATGAATCTATAGTGCAGTTCCAAAGAGGAGATATTCTAGGCCTCGCAAGTCAATCTTTACTTCTGCAGTTGTAGCGTTAGTTTCAGCAGTTTCCGGCTTCAAACTAGGGCAGTCGATATCTTGCAAACCGTTCATCGGATTGACTTCATTCCACCACCAAAAGTTGTGGCTTTTAGAGGAGGTTCATATGAACCTACAATGCAGTTCCAAAGAGATCTTCTAGGCCTAGCAAGTCAATATTTACTTTTGCAGTTGCAGCTTCAAATTCAGCAGCTTCCGGCTTCACATGTGTGTGAGAGAGAGACCCATTTCAGTGCAGTAGAGAAGAGACTCATATCTGCGCAGTAGAGAGAGAGAGATGTGATGAGATGAGTGAGTCCAAATGAGGAAAAGTCCTCTTATATTTATACACAACGTTGGTGGGTGAATAGATGCCACTGTTGGGATTCTGAGCCTACATGAGTTGTAGGTCGGCTTGATAATAATTCCATAATCAAAATAAATTCATATCTCCATGAATACTTATCGAAATCAGATGATCTTTATATCAATCCTACACCTCTCGACGAGAGGAATTTAATAAAAATATTATCAGCCATGAATAAGATGACCCACATGAAGTTTTTCCCTGGTTGCCAATTTTAACATTAAGTAAGGTGGCACACTTCATTATAGTAAAGTCTACGAATTCAGCTAGCGAGGTAGCTCATATTTTCATCAGGGAGATAGTGAGATTGCATGGTGTTCCCAAGAAGATCATATCAGAAAAATATGCCAATTTCACTTCCATATTTTGGAAGGATTTTTTTGTAGGCTTGGAGAAAAAGTTAGCTTTCAATACAACTTATCATGTTCAGATAGATATACAGACAGAGACAATGAATAGGATTCTTGAGGACATGTTGAGGATGTATGTCATATATCAACAGAGGAAGTGGGATGAGTATCTTCCACTGTTAGAGTTTGCTTATAAAAATGGGTATCAAGAGTCCTTGAAGATGAGTCCAATTGAGGCTCTTTATGGGCGGAATGGTAATACTCCTACTAGTTGGAGTGATCTAGTGAATAAGGTGTTGATTGGACCAGACATGTTGGAAGAGATAGAACAAGAAATGCAAGTTATTAAGAGGAATTTGAAGGCAACATAGGACATGAAAAAGAGTTATGTAGATCAACAAAAGGCATTCAAGGAGTTTCAAGTTGGGGAGCATGTGTATTGCGCATCAAGCCCAAGAGGAGATCCTTGAGGATTGGGTCTTGTGCCAAGTTGGAACCTCGATATTGCGGGCCTTTTTATATCCTTGAAAGGATTGGAGCAATGGCCTACAGACTTGTGTTGCCTCTGACAATGAATTTCCATGTTTCATTGCTTAAGAGATATGCCCATGATGTTGATCATGTGATTGACTATTATGTATTGCAGATAGAACTCAAAGGAGAATTCCAGCCAAAACCATAATGCATATTGCAATGGAAACAAATCATGCTCCAAAATCGAGCAATTGAGCAGGTTAAAGTGTAGTGGAAGCACTTTAGGCCTTATGAAGTTACACGTGAGATGCCTGATCAGATGTGAGCTTTATATCCTTCATTATTTGTTGGTTCAAGCAAATAAGTTTTTGGTATATATATATGTATATAGATGTTGTTGTAAATACCACAATGAGTTGTGTTATAAAGCTCCAAGAAGCAGTCTGTTTGTTTTGTTTTCATCAGGATGTCATTGTTAATACTACATCGAGCTATGTTGTAAAGCTCCAAGAAGCAGTATGTTTGTTTTGTTTTCATCAAGATGTCATTTTTAATACTACATCGAGATATATTATAAAGCTCCATGGGTTGTATGTTTTGTTTTCAGCAGTTTGTTGGTCATAAGTATCGTAGAACACCGAAGACGGTGTTCCCCTAAGGGGGAGGGGTTTGTAATAGCCCTTGGTTGATTTTCCATGTAAATAAAATTATACCAAGGTCATGGGACATGTATTCCAAGGTGAATGTTGGGAAAATCACTTTTTTGGGCATCGCTTGTGATTAAATAATGACTATGGAAATTGGCAAAGGCATTGACAAAGGAAAAGTGGCAATAATTGGCATTTAATTATGAAAATAAATGAAAATAAGAGAAAAGGAAGGTGGAGAGAATATATTTTGATGCAATGGAAATTAGAGGAAAAATAAAGAAAAATGAAGAAAATAGAGGCATCAATGATAAAAAGGCTTTTGAGGATCAATTCACAACTTTTGTCATTTAAGATTTTGTTAGTTCAGTTTTGGCTCTCTCATTTCATTCTCTCATTCTCTCATACTCTTGCACACTTAGAGTATTCTTGGAGCACTTCGAAAATCACTTTGATTTGGAGGAAGAAGATAAAAGAAAGCAGGGAGCACAAGGAAACAGTTGGATCAACAACTTGGTGTCATTGCTACAACACCCTCCAAAATTCCATTACATTCAAATTTTGAAGCCTACTATCACCATCGTATCTACTGTTTTCTTAATCAGTAAGTATCGCCTCATGTTATTCTATGACTTTTAGATGTCCTTGAATAATCTCAATGTCGTCGCATTGATTAGAACATCTCTAGGTGCATTTCATGGTCATAACATCTTTGTTGTTGAATGAGTGTCGCATTTGTACACACTTATATCATGATGCTTGGGGAATGTGTACAAAGTGGTGTTTTGATGTATATTTATTATTGTTTAATCTTGTATAGTTTTCTCAATTATTTGTTATGAGTCACACATGGTTTTATGTTTAAACTCATCCTGTTCACCCCTTGCCTTATCACAAAGGCTTAGACAATTTTTTGTCACAAAACAAACTCATTAAGGCTAAGAGTGCACAAGCACACTTTGAAGCCTTGATGGGAGACCCTTCATTTTTTGAAAGTGCGCCTTGTGCCTTCCTCGAGAGCTGGGTGCAATCCCAAAGTACAAATCACCTTCCTTGTTCCGAACTGCACCCTCCAAAATGACTAAGGCTTCTCTGAGCACACTGACACACCCTGAAGACTTGAAGATCAATCCTTTAGTCTCCCCTGATGCGCCATGTTCCCTCTAGACCTTTGAGCATGTGAGTGCTCTCCGAAGGCATGAAGCTCTTCTCTTCAACCTTCATACTTACACCATGTATCCTCTTTGGTCTCTTGAGCACATGAGCACACTCTAGAGGCACGAAGCCTCACCCTTCAATCGTTGTACTTGTGTCATGCACCCTCTTTGGTCTCCTTTAGCGCACTCCTTTGAACTGAACAAACGTTCCCTCCTTGAGAGTACTCTTTCAACCTAAAGGAATGTGCCTTCCTTGAGAGCATTCCTTCGACTTGAAGGAATACGCCCTCCTTGAGAACCATCCTTCGACCTAAAGGAATGAAACCTCTTCCTCTCCCTTGAGTGCTCAACACACTTTGAAATCCCAGAGCCTTCCCCTTCATCCTTCGAACTTGTGAAATGCACCCTGCCTTGATTGCCTTTTTCCCTTGAGCACATGACAAAGCTTCGGAGCTTCCCTTCTTCAGCCCTTTAGACTTTCAAAGTGCGCCCATGTTCCTAGAAGCACCTTTTACCCTTTTGAGCGCCCGAAATGGTATGAACATGAAAATTTATATAAAACATGGTAGAATAGGAGATTTTTAGGCTGATAGTTTCTCATCATGAGTGATTGTAGAAACAGGTATTCCAGGGTCCTCATGACAAGAACACATGAGGAAGATCAAGAAAATTGGATAAACAAAGGAGGCGTGAAAAGAACCAAGAACACACTTGAAACTTGATGATCAAAGCACCCTAAAGACTCTAAGATTGAAGACCCATTTGAGGGTGAAAGCACCATGATCAGAAGATAAACAAAGAGCAAAGACAAAATGGCAGTTGTGTCACCACGAAGAAAGTCCATGTCATCAGTCACTATCAGTCCTAGTCATCAAAGATAGTGACATGTCTAGTCTCATCACATGATGATGTGGAAGTCATGATGTAGTATGGTAATCATTGTAAAATACAAATAAGTGGAAGCCCAAGAGTCATGTATGAATTAAAGAGTCATAGAAAGTCCAAAAGACATGTAATATTAAAGGTCATATGTAATTCCAAAAGTCATTTGGAATCCCAAAGTTTGTATAACTACAAAGGTCACTAGAAGTTAGAAAGTCAAGAGTCATGAAGATGTGAAAGGTCATTCCTCAAGTTATAAATAGATCCTCATTGCTCATGTAAAGGGATTTAAACCTTGGCTTCTCCCCCAAGACATTAGAGAGACAAAGTTAGTACTTTTTTGGAGAAAGTAGTAGCTCTAACACTCCAGTATTGGAGTGAGTGGTGTTCATTGCATTTATGTATCTTGGAACTTTTTCTTAATATTGAAGCCTTCCAAGGCTAGCACATTTTCACACATGGATTGTGAATATTTCTAGGACTATTATTTGGATGTTTATGGTTCATGTTTGTTTTCATTAAGTAGTGGACTAATTGAACTATTTTGGCTACTTCAATGCTCCTTGTTAGAAATGTATTGTTATGCTTATAATGATCATCACATCCTTGTGAATTATTTATCTTGATGTTAGACGAACCTTTCTCTCGCACGTGTCTCCACTAGGGTAGTACTATTACTTCTCTATTTAGAGGCTCACTTCATTTTTCTCCCATAGTAGAAGAACCATGATACATCAAAAATTGAGCATTCACAAGGCACACTAGCTTTCTCATTCGAAAGGACCTTCACACTTCTCCTTCATGCTGGTAGTTAAAGCCAAGGCATATCTTTAAGTAAATGACAACCAAGCCATATTACAGATGGGGCTCCTACTCCAAACAGTGTGAGGTCTAATTGGGAATTCACATCGAGGAGACCCCCCGTATGTTGGTGGTATCCAATGCCATCAACATTTTGGTGCTAGAAGGAGGGCCATATGACAAGTTGTACCCATTGAGTTTGTTTTGAATCTCTTATCCTTAATGGATCGTCCTCAAATCATACTCCTAAGGTGTTTTTCTAACCTATTCTCTGGTAAACTTTTAATCCCCGATGAGCCTCTCTATTACTTGTCACAATTGAAGTTTGATGGTGAGGATGGAACATCCATAGCCAAGAACATCTCTAATTTTCTTAATTTTTTTGAATATTATGAAATTGATGATGAAGATTTTTCTTGTGTGACTTTCTTCCTCATCCTTGAAGGTCGTGTTAATCGATGGTGTCATACCTTATCATCTACCTCCATCCATTCTTTTGATCATTTCCTCAAGGAGCTTCAACAATCTTTTGATAGGTATGATTACTAATATTTTTATAAAAGGATTAATCAACTAAGAATGAAGCATAATGAATCAATTGAGGAATTTTCTAATAGGTTCATTCCCTTATGTTATGATTTTCCTAAAGAAGATATAGATCGGGATTTCTTTAAGTAAATGTTTGAACATTTGGTTCAGGTTTCTTTAAATCAGTGTGAATAGAAACCCCCAAATGTTCTTGTTTCCTCAAATTTTGTAAAATATGCGGCACCTCCAATTTCAAAGAAGGAACCTACTTTTCCTTTCATTCCTTGTCCTCCTCCTTTTCTAATACCAATTTGGGTGCATCCCTGTGAAAGTGTTGAAGTTGGGAAATCTAGAAATTGAATTCCTAATCCATATCCTCAATATTATTCTACTTTTCATGATTCATATCTAATGCAGGAAACCCCATAATGGTTCATGAAGCCTATGGTCAAGACTAATCCTTCCATTCCTCAAGATGGTATTAACTTTCATAACTCTAGTCTTGAATCTTATTTGGATACCTGTCATCCTATACCTTCTCTTTCTCATGACCCCTTGTCCCTCAATATTCCTAATCAATCTCTCCCAAATCCAACCAATGGATGGGTGCAAGGTAGTCACATTTCGCAAGTAGAGGAGCAAGAAGGTGAGGAATATTTTGATCTTTTATCTCTTTTTCAAAATCCTCTGCGTCAAGATTATGTTCTTCCATCCTTGATTGATTTTGAATCTAAGAATCTCGATAATGAATCAGATGAAGTTGACTTTCTTAATCAATCTGAAGCCTTGGATACCTTTATTCTTTTTATTCTCATTCCATTGTTGTATGTAATGATGGTTCCCCAAGTGCACTTTTTGGTCTTTCGGTCTCTCAAGAAAACATTGTTTCGAAATATTTAGATCTTGAATCTAATTTAGTTGGATAAGCTATTCACATTGAAACTTCCACTTCACCTCACTATCCCTTGTGTTCCGCCTTTGGTAATACATACACTCCATGCTCTCCAAGTTCATCATCTAATGAGTCGGATTTGAATTGACACAGGGTAGTGAAATTATCCATGATGAAGAAGAAGGTAAGGAAATAATTGAAGATCCATTCCATCCCTTATCATTTCCAATTTTGCATGAAGACAATTATTCTATCCAATTTACTAATGAGGTTTGTCTGATTAATCCATGTTTAGATGTGAAATTAGAAGAATATTTCGACTAGGGTAATATGTTTGCCGAAGATGTATATTTTGACCAAATCAATGATGTAGATGGTTGCCATTTGGATAATATTGATCTTGTTAAAAATATTGATGGTAGTTTTCCATACACCATGCATGATCTAATTCAATATTCAAAATGCAATTCTACAATATTTGAAAGTTCTAGGACTTGTCAGGAAGTCAAGGCACTTCAACTTCCATTGATGGTTATGTTATGTTCTCGCGACTTTGGTAAGGCCCCCAAACTAAACCATATTTGGATATTTTCGAAAAATTATTTCCTTTGCATAGTTTCATTAGATGTAAATTCATTTTGAAATAATTATGGTATTCTAGATATTGCTCTTCTGAATTTCAAGATTTAGTTTTCGATCAGATTGATTTTTTTTTTAGTTAACTTATTTTCATGCAAATATATTGAATATAAGTTGGGTTGGAGTGTATACCTTCGATGAATATACAAATCCATGACGCTGATCATTTTAAATATTATCATTGACCGAAAGACCATACCTATCAGACACTTTTGAAAATAGTCAACTCCTAGTACTTCTTGTGAATGTTATAATGCTAATTATTTTCTTTATGGCACCATATCCCCTCTTGAGTGTTAGTGAATGAATATGTTATTTTCTGAATCAAGTTCCTCTTTTTAACCATTGCATCTTTGCTCGTTTCATGTGTTTTCCATACTACATTCCTTTTTTATTCTTTCAATGCTTATGATGCCAATCCAATTTGTCACTAGTTAGAAGAAAATGGTTTGTCACATTCAACATATGAGGAAGATCATTATTTTGTTCGAAGCATTATCCAAGTTGTTCAACTTGATTTATCCTTTTTGTTTACTGATCAAGAGTCTTGTGTTTTAATTAATCTATACGGTCATGATTTTTTTCTAATAACTGTCATCCAATTGATAATTTTCCCACTTGTGTATCTAATGATGAATTTTTTACATGACATGACCTTCATGTTTTATCACCTAAATATTTAAATACTTGTCAAGTAGTTGAGGCACTTCATCCTTTGCTAATGGTTATGTCAAACCCTCACTATTTATTTTATTTTATTTTTAATATGATTAGATGTATTTTTCCTCACAATATTCTGTTGTGCTTTGCAAACAACCCCCCATTTCATATCATTTTTATTCATAAAACATCAACCTATGAAATGGGTCCCTTTAAAGTAAAATTGATATCAATACTTTTATTGTTCAAAAAGTCCGATAATCAAATGAATGCATTTTATAAAAACCCTTGAACAAACCCATTTAAAGAAATAAATGAATCTTGGTCATTGCGATAAAGCGATCGCAAGATCGCATATCGCAATGACATAAGAAATATATATAAGTGGCACAAAGCTTTACGCCGATGCGATATCGCAATCGGCGATCGGCAATACTCCATGCACATCTCAAAGCGCCCTATGCCATTAGCCCCGATGCGATGCGCAATCGGCGATCGACGGTTTATTTTCACTTAAGTCTTGATGCGCTCAGAGCTTTTCACCGATGTGATATCGCATTCGGCGATCGGCGGTATCCAATACACATCCATTAAGGCGCACTTGTCATACACCTGATGCGATGCGATAAAGCGCAGTTTTCAATAAAAAGCCGTTAAGTGATGGGATAGCACAATTCATTCATATTTAAAGCTTGATCGCTTACATTCACCTGCGTTCAGCCGCCAAAACGTCCATTGCATGCTTAAGGGAATTATTCACCCGAATAACGATTTAATGGGCATTTAAAGGATGACAGGTTTTATACGGCCAATTAATCAGATCATGTCTTAAAATCTTTCTATGGATTGTGTCCGCACCCATTTTAAAGGCTAAATACCTTTTTACGCACCTATTCATATGTTATCATCACTTGCAAGTTTTCATTGTTATCTCTCTGTATTATGCGCAATTGCCTCTCTGTGCAGAATTCATCCATAGACAGAAGTTTGAGCAAGATGGGAAAGAAATCCAAGAAGACTGCGGGTGCTTCCGCCCCACCAGTTGCAGGACAAGCTGCTGTAAACAAGAAGAAGGGCCTAATATCTGATACTACATGCACGAGTCTCACCAGAGTTACTTGGCAAGGCACTTACAACATAATTGAAGCCGAGCAACCACGGAAGACGGTAACAGAAGCTAGCGTGGATTTACTACGGAAGTCTGATTGTATTCTCAAAGATTTAGCCGACTCTTTCCTTCACAGAATAGCAGCCAGGGAGCAAATTCTCCCATACACAGACGTTGTGCGATTGAAGAAATCCCAATCTTGGACAGAACTTTCAGCACCAGAGATGGGAGGATTTTCGGATCATTCAAGGCAGATGACCTAAGGCAAATGTATCATTTGCCTGAGCCAGAGAAAATATATAACAAGGCCTTCCTGGAGAAGTTTGCAAGCGAAAATGAAATTGAATCCGAACCCATCAAGGATTGGAGACAAAATCCGAACAAGCACAAACACAAACCTTCTGGTAAGTACTCGGTTGATTCTATGGCTTCTCCTTATTGTTATGCGGGGATAATGATGTGTAGGCTATGGGGATTGCATGACTCTGCTAATTTTACCATAGAAATGGTTCCTCTTATGGAGGCAACAGTAAGCAGTATAATTATGGATTGGGCTACTATTCTCTCGAATAAACTAGCAGTAGTTGTTCGTGATTTTAGAAATAAGACTGTGGTTACTGAAAGGAAAATTCCCCCATTTTATTATAGTGCATATATCTTAGACACATTATGTTTCAATTCCGAATTTCCTGTCCTCGGTTGGAGGTGGACTGCACAGGACCCCTCACCCATTCATATATATCACCAAAAATTGTGGAAGTCTTCCTACAAACACCACCTGTATCAAATCTGCAATGGCTTTATGGTGCCCATTTACTATTCCATTTTTGATAAACCCATTCCGAAGATTTCCTATCAAGCTTCCTTTGATTTACCAGCAGTGGCAAGTTGGTTTGGAGAAGATAAATTTACCTATATCAGAGTTTTCGGCAGCCAAGCCAACCCACATGTTCTCCCTTTATATATTCCAGATAAGCTGCTAGCAAGAGAAATCGCGTATCAGATTATGGCTGAGAGTACTACACAGACTCTCAAAAGGGAAAAGAAAAGAGGCTGGCCCTCTTTTCCCTTGAGGTGTGGTGTCTATACGCTGCATGATCTCAAACATGCAGAAAAGGAAGCCACAAAGATTCAATCT
>APFE030757316.1:99702-113294 GCA_000404065.3 Pinus taeda | reverse complement strand
TTTTGGAATTCTGGATGAGGCAGCCAGAAGGCTTCAAAATGGAAGGGTCTGCGAAGCATGTTCCCAGGATGGGACCATTGGAGAGAAATGGGCCAATGATCCGAACCTGAGAAGGGCAGGATAGAGGCAATGAAGTCTCCACCTAGATGAATGGCATTGTCCTAAAGTAGAAATCTGTCCAGCCGAGAAGCTATTTGTTGATTTCCCGATCTTCTATTATTCCAAGTGAATAAGCCATTGTTGAAGGGAAGATCGATGAGCCAGTTGTTTTGAATGAAGTCTTTAAAAATTGTTCCTTCCTGTATTCCTCTGCTTCCTCCTCCTCTCTTTTCTTCTATTTTTGTAATCATGTTGAAATCACCCCCAGCGATCCAAAGAGGGAGCGATCTGGTGTTGTTAATTTCAGAGAGAGAATTTAAAATTATGGCTTTAAGAGAAGTTTCCTGAGGAAAATAAACATTGGTAAGTAACCCAGGGATATTTGTGCCTATTATATGAAATATTTCTTGTAGAAAGTTCCTATGTGCATGAAAATTGTCGAGCCTTATAGCTTTTGAGTCCCAAATTATTGCCAGGCCTCTAGAGGCTCCAATAGCATCCACCGCCATATTGAAGCTCCCAGGCCATATTTTAGAAGCTAATCTGTCTATTGTTATAGAGTTGGATTTTGTTTCTTGCAAGAACAGTACATGAGGTTTTTCTTGCTTTATCATTTTTTTGAGAATTTGAGTTTTTCTAGGGCCATTGAGCCCCTTTATATTCCAAGAGATTAATTTCATTGGGAAGGATTTTTTTTAGTATTGTAGTACTTGGTTAACTTGGAATACCTACCGGAGTCCACTAGAATCTTCCCTACTGTGATTTTTCTTTGCAGATCTGTTTTCCTTCCCCTTTTTTTGAGATCTTTGGCCATGAGTCTGCCATCCCAGCGGCCTCCAAGTTGTATACCTAGAGCCTTTTGTCTCTGCACCCTAGAGAGGACTTCTTCTAGGTTTTTCAATTGTCTTGTAGGAATGTTATCAAAGTTGTTTGTTGTACATGCTTTTTCCTGATCTGTGATGTCCAGATCCCCAATATCTATAACTTATGTTTCTTCCTCCATAAACTGAGGATGATTTGATTCTTCAATCGGTTCCTCTTCTTGATTGGCAATCGATTGTGGAATCTCCATGGGTATGACTTGAGTGGTCCAGAATGTTTCTTTTTTCTTGTCTGATGTAGATATTTCCTTACCTAGCTTTTCTGTAATAGGTGAATCGGGATTTGCCTGTTTGGTTTGTAAGGTTTTCCTTGACTCTGGCTCTATTTGTGTAGGAGAATCCAAATGCTTGTCCATCTGGGTAGTCAGAGCACCAAAACTATTACTTGTTGAAGGCATAGAAGGACCAGGCTGCTGTACTTTGGCTTTCGAAGCCTGTTTGGGATTTACGCTGATTTGTTACTTTAATGAAACCATCTGCCTCCGAGGCTTCCGAACCAGAGGTAGTAGAGGGTTTTTGAGTTAACGGACAATCTCTGAATAAATTCCCTAGGGCATGACATCTTCGACATCTAAATGGCACATGTTCATAATCAATAGACTGGACCCATTCAATATCATAGTGAGATATGCTTACCACGTCGGGGAGAGCCTGGTTGAGGTTCACGTAGACACATATGTGAGCAAAAGAGGTATATCTGCATGATTTCGTTTCCTCTGCTATCTTGACAAAATCACCCAGCGTGTTACCAATCGCCTGAAAAGAGTCTTCCTCCCAATATTTCGCTGGCAACGAATATAGACAGATCCAGACTAGGGCCCAACTGAGATCCTCCTTGTCTTGGTTGAAGCGCTCCACCCAACCTCTGAGAAACAGACCTGCTGCATTGAAGAAGTAAGGTCCTCAATCTAGGACCCTGTTTCTATCTTCCAAGCAGTTGAAGATGGCAGTGAAGAACCCTTTTGGACCTAACTGCAGGGTTATATGTCATTTGGGGTGCCACTTAGCGGTTATCCAGCTTCTTAGAGCTCTTTCAGTTGGCCATAAGCCAATGAACTTCCCGATTAACGCGTGATCTTTCATGTATTCTATTCTTGCATTGATACTGTGGCCTGGCAAAACAACCCTCGAGCATACAGATGCCACAGGCTTGCATGTTGCTGAGCGAATCATCGGCTGTTGTTCGTCTTGTATTGTCTGGTTACTGTTCAGATCCTCATTTTCCTTTTGCAGATGTGCAATTTCTGTTTCCTCCTGATTCGGAATCTGCTCCTTGTCATTTTGTGGGGGAGGTGCATCGCCCTCCCCCCGCAGGGGCTCCATGGGAGAGGTTTCCCACAAACCTAAGAAGAACGTTACCTGAACCTGTCAGTAGATGCATGGATGCTGCAGTCGATCACAGCCTGCCGTTGCTGCAAAATCCAAAACCTTAGAGCATAGAGTCAGAGCGCTCTTCTCACCGCTCATTCCATCATCAACCCTGAGCAATCCCGTTTGATAGTTATAGTTTCTCTGCATTGTAAGATTAAATAGAAACTGTGGATGAATGCAAGGTTTGTTTGTGGACATGTTTTTCATGTTTCTCATAATCATAACTAATATGAACTATTTCTACAGGCGAGGACCAAGAGAAGAAAGGTCAGTTCGAGTGGACCCAGTAACAGATAAATGTGATTTATATCAAGACGACACCTTTGCACCACCAATGTCGATACTACAAAAGGACATACTCTGCAGGAAAGGGATACGAATTGCCATAGTGCATAATGGAGGCACGCTCTATGTCAAGAAAAATCACTCATGAAAGCACTAATCCATCAAGATGTTATTACCTCCAAACACACCTTCAATGATCCTAGATGTGGGATGATGAGCGTAGTGTCTTTAGTTTCCTTCAGCAAATAATAAGGAATAACATCTGCTCAATACAAGTGTGAAGAGATGACACACAGTCATTCTCTTTTAATCAACATCTATTCATTTCCCCAAGAAATGAAGTGCTCCAGCAGATATGTCCTCTACATGTCAGTTGTTTCACCAATCGATTCTATGTCTGTGTATCTTAATGTGTATATGAAAAGAGTAAGAAGGTGGAAAGTCAGGGGAGGGAAGATGAAGGATCAATATTTTCTGCATAAGTATTACCTCCAGAGATGGGTACAGGACCTTTTTTCAGGCAGAAAAGCTTTGGATTTATTGTGCTAATAAAGAAGATTGTTTGGGTCAAGAAGGAGCCTTTTTCATATTTATTTCCCTCTTCTTTCATGTGTTTAGAATCAGGATGTTATTGCTAGCACAAATATAAATGTTTTTTGCTTTGTGCATATTGATAACAGATAGTTCATGACTAGTCTTGGTTATTCAACTATAATTTGTTACCATGGTTAATTCATGAAAGGTTGTTTATTCGAAACCTTGTTAAACATTAGTTTCAAGTTTTATTTGTATGGAAAGGAATGTGTATTCCTGTATGGGTAATTAGATTGAAATTAAGATTTAATACAGCCTTGATCATCTGTGAACCAGTAATTTATTCATTTGGACTTGGAATCTATATATGATGTTTAACCTCTTTTTGTTATGCTCCTGCACGATAGATTAGAACAGTTAGGACTAGAATAAGTAGTTAGAATTAGTGTAGATAGGATTTGATACATATATGTTAGCTATTTCTTCTTTTGATTTAATTGAAGTCTTCCTCCAAGAAGCAATCTTTCAACATCTATAACATTTTACGGGATCCTTTAAAACCCGTTGGAACTAGCCACCCCAAATAAAAGCGGATCTAATTGGGGTCTGCGATGGGGTTAGCTCCCCTTGTTGGCATAGTGAAAAATCGTTGTGTCAACAAATTGGCACTAGAAGGAGGGCCTGAACCACCATCAACAGCTTTTCATGATTTCATCTATAAATGTCGTGCATGGATTCGAAAATATTAATGTATGGATCGTAAAGGTCGAAAAGATCATTCCGCCCATTTGGAAGGGCCTCATTTTGAAGAAGCAAAGATCCTTCTAAGTTCCATTTTTGGGTCACCCAAAGAAGAGATACTGTGGGAGTATCATGTCACTCAAGAACAACCAGTCAGAGTACTTACTCGGGCTTACGCTTTTTCCCTCTCTCAGCACCCCATCTTTCACTCTTTACCTCCGACAACTAAAATAAAGCCAAGGGTCTTTCCCATAAGTGAAGAGACATCTACAACCCCTTCTCTTGAAGATATTGTGATAGAGTCCTTGCAAAGTATCGACACTCCTTGGGAAGAAATTCCTGAGGATTCCCCCTCTAAAGGTAATCCTTGGCTTGATTTGGAAAATCCTAACAAAGAACTCCTTGAGGAAACCTTCAACTAGAACCTCCCTATCTATAATATGGCTAATGTTCCCCCTCCAAGTGGGAATCCGCTTCTACTGCCTCCTCCAGGTGGGAACCAACCCCTACCTCCTCTGGGAACACTCCCTCACTAGCTCGCTCAGGATGTTGTAGCAGTACCTGGGTAGCAGCATGCCTTACCCAAGAATGCAGAAAGAGTATTGCCTAAATTTGACCCTGAGTGGCAAGACACTGCTGATAACCATATTCACTCTTTCTTCCTAGCTGTGTGCATGTTGGGGATAGCCGATGAAGATGTAGTATGTTGCTTATTCCCTTTTACTCTGATTGGTACAACCTCCACATGGTACTTTATCTTGAGAATAGGATCGATCACCTCATGGGGTGCCTTTCAATAGGCCTTCTTAGACATGTTTGGCGATGACAAAACACCTGCAGCCTTAGTTTTAGAACTATCCCATTTAAAAATGAAAGCTAAAGAAAAGGTCAAGGATTTTAACATCCAGTTCAACAATTTGTTCAATAGAATCACAGCTAATGCTAGACCTACTGATGAGGTGCTCATGGAATTCTACATCACTTCTCTCCCTATCCCTACTACAATGTGGGTCAAGAGAATTAATGCACAAACCATACAAGGTGCTATCCATGAAGCAATAAAAGTCAAGAATGAAATGATCGGTCTCACGACATGTCATCATACGACCAAAGGAAAGAAAGCCTCTCAGTCATCCAAGAAGAATAATGGGAGTGATAACAAAGTGGCTGAGATCAAAGAAAGGGACACCACATATGTGGAAGGTTTGCATCAAATCATTCAGAAATCGACAAACACAGTCATCGATATGAAAAGGAATTCTGGAGAGAGTACAAATGGGAATGGATTAGATTATAACAACAGAAAATCCTTCAAACCTTTTTATCGTAAGAAGATAGAAGGTGGTCATGGTCATCTTGCATTGCCTGCTCCACCCATTGAAGGGAATTTAAATATGGAAGAGTTGGCTCTTATTGGATCGCTCCTTA
Source organism: Pinus taeda (assembly GCA_000404065.3). Lineage (NCBI taxonomy): Eukaryota > Viridiplantae > Streptophyta > Pinopsida > Pinales > Pinaceae > Pinus > Pinus taeda. Next base: position 107,955 of record APFE030757316.1, on the reverse strand, counting down.
ACAAAGAAGAACCTATAGTGGAGCTAGAGCCAGAACAAGAAAATGAGGAAGAATACCAAGTAGAAGAGCCCTTGGATGAAGAATCTCAAATCAATGTACTGTGGGATTTCTATACAAATGGGAACGATGACGATGAAGGAGATAGTACGGTAGAAATACACACTAATGAAATCCACACGTGAAGTAAAGGGCCACTTGCAGGCATGATGAAGCCTGTAGACCAGACAAAGAAAGATGTTTGCCCTTTGAAGGCATCTGCTCCAAAAGTTTCTGTCGAGAAGGGTAGACCTAGTGGTGATTCCAAGAGTACTCCAGTTGCAAACCATCCAGAGAAAGATAATACATATCCGACTACAACGAATGTGACTCAAAATGGTAAACTTCCACCTAAGAATGGAAAAACCGGTACGTTTAATCTGCCCTACCATGTTTATAACATTGATTACAACATTGTGGATGATATTAAGAAATCTCGAGCTAATATCACATACTTCAATTTGCTAAAATTAACGCAGCAAAGAGATTTTCTCCTGAAAGCTATGAATGAATGGAATTGCAAATATCCCACCATTCCGAGTTTCCAAACCAAGAATTCAACATCCAGACCTGTTGGTACCCCCAGTACATCCCAAACACCATTGACTATGGAAGCCACTTTGTCAAAAATGAATCAAACCCCTCAAGATGTCAGTGCGGCCATGATAGAAAGGAAATCAAAATCCATGTCTCCACCTTTCCTTATCACATTTGAAATCTTCAACATGAACATACACAATTGCTTGGTAGAATCTAGTGCCTTGTCCACTATTATGCCTTACACTGTTGCTAAAAGACTTCATGCGATACCCAAGAAAACTAGAACTTGAATTATGCAATTGGACAGAACGAATGTGAAAGTAATTAGGGAATTGAAATATGTGTTGATTCGGATGGCTACCAAACCACAGTACACACAAGTCATTGACATAGTGGTAGTCGACATACCCGAGGCTTATGGAATGCTACTTAGTAGGGATTGGTCAGCAAAACTGAATGGATATTTCTCAACTGATTGGTCCCATCTCTTGCTGCCTCAGAAGGGAAAAGGTGATATGCTGAGAGTTGATTGAGAAAGATACATGAAGTATGTGGTGATAGAACTAAAAGGCCCCAATGAACCTGTAATGTTTACCATATCTATCCTTGGGAATTATAGTTTTGATGTTTGTGCCATTGAAACCTGTTTCAGAGAATTCCATGCAGAGACAGTTGAAGAAACTATGACAAACACACAGTTGGAAGCTCTCCCCCATAGTCCAATTGCTAAGCCACCCTGTATTCTAGTAGATGATAGAACCAATTTTGTAGGAAGCAGTTCATTTAACGTAACATTAGATTCTATTTTCTAGACACTCTACTTTGATGGCTCTCACTACCTTGAAGTTGCAGGAGTTGGGAGCATTCTCATTGACCCACAAGGGAACCAACATCTAATGACCAGCCGGTTGGAGTTTGTGTGCACCAAAAACACAGCAGAATACGAAGGTTTTTTGCAGGGCCTAAAAAAAGCCATTGATATGAAGGTAAAAAATCTTAAAGTGTTTGGTGACTCACAGATAATTGTGGACTAAGAAAGGAAAAGGATACACTGCAATTCACCACACCTGGTAAGATACCAACATGAGGTATGGAGCCTAATTGAAAATTTTGATTCTTTTAATATCACATATATTCCTCGAGGGCAAACCAAGATGTCGATCTGATGGCTAGTATGGTTGCGAAACTTTTGCCTAATCTTAGACTAAAACAGAATAAATGTTACGTTGAATTGATTTTCAGACCATCCGTGCCTGATAAATTCTTGAATTGGCAGGTGTTCGAAGGCGATGAGAAAATCCTTAAGTTCCTGCATGGTGAAAAATCCTTCAAAAACATAGTCATTGATGAAAAGGAGCATGACAAGCTTATGAATGGGAGTGAAGATGAGGAAAAGGAGCAGCTCAATATAATTCCCAAGTCAGTTATCAAGATGGAGCACTTATATGACCTGCATGATAAATTTAAGAAGCTGACTAACTGCAAAACACATAGCTCATCCATGAAGTATGAATCGGTCAACCTTGGAACCAAAGAAGACCCAAAAATTGTTAATTTGGGCTTGGGATGCTCTCCACGAGAAAAGGTTGCATTTGTTAAGCTATTTAAAGAGTACAAGAACGTCTTTGCATGGACATATGGCATATTAAAAGCCTTCGATACCAGTGTTATGCAACATGTGATTCTGTTGGAGAAGGATGTTAGGCCATACCAACAAAAGCTTCGCAAGATGCATCCAAGCCTGGAACCATTGGTGAAGAAAGAATTAAACAAAATGTTGGACGTTGTTGTGGCCACCAACAACCCCCCTCTTTGTTTGATATTAGCAATAACACCAAGCAAATGGGGACCCTCAATAGAAAATCCAAATAAACATTTTATGAAAATTTTTGTATTTAACTCCTTAAAACTTTATCGCATCAAAAGAATGAAACTTTTTCTTGTGAGCATAATAAACTATGAAGAAGCGACACGAAATTCATCGCATTGCATTCATTATGAAGCGCTCTTAAATGAAAAAACTTAAGAAATCTCCGACGGCCAATATGCAACGTCGCATATTCCAGCATCGCATAAGTAGCACACAATGACTGAATGACTAAATGCTGCGATCTGTGATGCTGCGATCTGCGATAAATGCGATTTTCGAAAATTCGCTATCATGATTTTCTGCGATGACACATCTTGACGATGCGATCTGCGATGCTGCGATGCGAGTCGCAAAAATTGCCCATCGCGAATTTTCCTCGACGCAGTATTCAATGGAGAGCTATCCATTAACCAAAATTGGGCTCGCGCCTTAAAAGGAATTAATGATTGTATGCCAAAGTATTCAGGAAGGACAGTCTCGTGTTTTGCAAAGAGTCAGTTCTCTATGGATGTCATGATTATGCATTCATAAGAGCCTAAAGCTTTCATGTCAATCTTTATTATCATTACTCTTTTCCTTTGCGTAAACTGTAAGACAGGAAATAACATGAAGCAATGTGCAGGAAACATCTAAGGAAAAGGGGAAAGAGTCAATGCTCGGAGAACAGAGAAGAAATCCCTTCAGAAACGGATGCCGCATGCGACAGGACCATAGATTCCAGAGTATCACTCAACAGATGTTGATGTCAATAGGCCACCTAAAGCTCAGAGTCAAAGGCGCACAAAAGCAGCATGTTTACAAAAAACCCTGAAGCTTACGCACCAGAAAAGCTCGGAATAAAGAACGGAGGCAGTTTTCGATGCAGAAAATTATTCGGAGAGTAAAGTCCCTAACTTTTTCAGTCATTCGCAAGGCCAGAAACCAAAATAGCAAAAGAAGAATCAGTTTGAGAGAAATTTGGGTCATTACCAAGTATACACGCAGTGAATACACCCAGCGAGAGGAAGATTCTCGAAAATATCTTCTAGTTTACCAGAAAGTGGTGCCAGCGCTTGTTATTTCTATTTTCATAGCTCAAACAAAAGCGGAAGGCAACCAGCCGACTCTTCCCAGGCGAATGTTGCGTGCCTACAGCACTAAGGATCAAATATAGAAATGGTTCAGAATTAGATTCAATTTTTAGAAATAGTTTTGCTTTATTAGAAGGGCGGTCATTTAAAACCGTATCCTAAATTTATGTAATTAAGTAAATTAGTTAGCAGTATTTAAACCCTTCTCAGGCATTTAGAGAAGGATCCAGAAATTTGTCAAAAACTTGTCCTCAGAACATGCACTTCTGCACCCTCAGAGGAGGTTTTGATGAATGGATGGATCAAGATTTATTAATGTTTGCATTTGATGTCTACTACTAATGTTTCACTTTTGTACTCTTAGTAGATGTTAGAACAAGTAGAGATAAATCGTTTTTGCTTGAAGTTTATGAGTAGAATTAGTCATAAATGGTACTTTTATCTCTTGGCCATTTCTGCTTATACTCTTGAAGTGATTTACAGTTTTAAGTTGTTTATATGTTATTGCATGAATGTATGAGTTACCATTTGGCACTTCTATATGGTGGAGTCATTTATTTATGTCTGATATATGAATAACTTATTATGCGATATGTTGTTCACAACTATTTTGCCTAACTTCTTATGCAAAGTGGTTTATCTTAATTGATTTCTATTCTTATAATAGATGAATGATATTTATTACCAGTTGTTGTTTGAAATCTCTTTAGATCGCATAATAGAAGATATACACCTTGGGTTAGCGTAGATTAGATGTGTTGTTTCTCATTAGATTACAATAGCATAGAATTAGTTTAAGAATCTGAATTAAATTAGCTTTAAAGTATTCTTAGATCAGCTTCATCCAACTCTACAGACACACACACACCCTCAGATTGGGAAATTGGTCCCATTATCCCCAGTCGGACCCACTATACCAAACGGATAAGGAGCTTCCAACCAAGGTCCAGATCGGGTGGGTATCCCCCTTGTTGTCGACCTGATTTTCGGGGCTTCAACATATTTGGCGCTAGAAGGAAGGCCACGAACTATGAATGGCACCTAAATCAAAATCTAAATACCATTCTGAGAGTAAATCACCCTCATCAACTCCCCCGACTTCCCTAGTATGTTTAAATCCAGAGTCATAAGTCGCTCGAGTATTAACCGCTGCTACATACCCTAATATTTCAGACTAATCTACCATTGAACCCCTTGAAGTTCAAACTTTGATTCACAAACTCCAGGGATTTTCTATTTTTACACTGGGGTCTGATAAATCTCAAAGCAGCGTGACTTCGCAGTACAATCCTCCTCATCCCCTAACCAGATTAAAGAGCGAAAAATTTGACATCTAGCCAACTGAATTCCCTCTCCCCACCAGGAAAAGAGCAAGGAAAACACCACAGCAATCTGACAGTGAGACTCTTTCATCTACATCGTCCATTTCAACTCCCTCACCGCGAAGTCAGCCACCCACATCTTCATTCCAAACCAATCATCCACCTTCCACAACCCCTCTTCTTCAATCATCTAAGATCATAGTATCTTCATCTTCCCAGCCTTAGGGATCACCCTCTGCACTTTCAATTACTAGTAGCTCAACAATGGCCCAGTCTCCATGGAACAATCCTGGAGTAGTTTTAATGCCTCCACCCTTGAGCCAAATACCGGCCCATCCTGAGAAATGGCTACCCAAATTCAATCCAGAAGCAGGCATGCTAACTGAAGAGCACATTAACAATTTCATGCTTTCTGTCAATCTCAACGGAGTTACCAACGAGGATGCTATTGTCCGGATTTTTCCCTATACAATGCAAGGAACAGCCGGGTCATGGTACTTTTCATTACCCTCCGGGTCTATCACAAGTTGGGACATTTTTCAAAATCAATTCCTCACCAAGTTTGGTGATGACAGATCAACGGCAACGTTAATCAGCGACCTATCCAATCTTAGAGCCGAGGCTAGAGAACCCATTAAAGATTTCAATTTATGGTTCAATAAAATCCTCAACAAAATTCCCACTGCTTCCCAACCTAGCGAAGAAGTACGATGTGAATGGTATATTACTGCCTTACCATCAAACTTAGCAGTCTTCGTGGATAGGGAAAATAAAACAACTTTAGTTGAAAACCTGACAGAGGCGATAGCAGCAGAGAAACTCGTAATAGCCCTGGAAAAGAGATCTGCGATAGAGGAACACAAATCTAAAAAAGTCACCTTCAAGGAAGACCCCAAGAAGAAACAGATGAAAGATCCTTTCAATTTGGAAGGGTTTCAAAAAGTATTAAACACCATGTCCAATGAGATGATTGACATAAAAAAACAGGTGGCAGAAACTTCTTCATAAAAGCCCTACAGAGCTTTTAAAAGAGGCCCTTCAATGGATGTGAAACCGCCCAACGCTATCTCAAATGTCGAATCCGAAGAAGAGGAAGAAGAAGAGAGAACCACTGAAGGGCAGACCGATGATGAAGAAGTTGTGGAACTACAAGGAATGTGGGATTTCATCCTCCCACAAGAAGAAGATCAAGAAGCATTTCCGGTTAGCACACGAAGCAAAAATCAACTTGATCCTCCCCAAACTACCCCTAAGCAGAAGGGCACAAGCCCTGCAGCAAAAGAAAAAGTCGTAACAAAGAAAACGACCGCTAAAGCGACTCAATCTAGCCCAGTCCAACCAGATCAAACACCTCCATCAAGAACACTAATAGTGTCGGATGAAATGGACTACAATATTATTGATGACATGAAAAAGACTAGGGCTAATGTCACTCTTTATGAATTGAGCAAATTGAAACATCAACATAAGATAATGATGAAAGAATTACATGCAGTGCCTACTACATCTTTGCCTACAGCTGTAGCTTCCCACAACATGGGAAGACCTCCAACCAACACGACCAATAAGATCGATCCAAATGACATCACCTTGATTGGAGGGAGATCAAGATCTCACACTCCCCCTTTTTTGCTCACTTATGAAATTTTCAATAAAAATGTGCACAATTGTTTGGTAGATTCTGGGGCTTCAACAAATATTTTACCCAGATCAATATGTGCCAAGTTTGAATGTTTCACCACAAAAAATCCAGTGCGCATAGTTCAGCTTGATCGATCTCAAGTTCGAAGTGATTGTGAACTTAATCAAGTCACCATAAAGATTGTCGTTTACCCTAAGGTAGTCAGTGGTATCACATTCTAGTAGCTGATATCAGAATCTATGGCTTAATTCTTAGCAGGAATTGTCCAAACACTCCATGGGATACTTCTCAACCGATTGGTCGCACAACATGTGGTTACCCTACAATGGTAAACCAAATCAAATAAAGGTTGAACGAGAGTTACACCAGAAGTACATAGTAACGGAATTGGAGGGGGAAAATGAAGAAATAGCATATAACAGTAGTATCATATGCAATTACTCGGTAGATTCTTTCCTTGGCAATTTCAATGCTCATACATCAACTTACTTAGAAAATTCAGTTTTGTCCCAAGTCAAAATTTTTTCCCAAACTGATAATTCGAAGTGTGTCAATTTTGTAGAGAAACCTATAAATACATCTTTGTTTTGGAAATTATATTTTGATGGCTCTAAATCTAATGAAGGAGCAGGAGCAGGATGCATTCTGATTAGTCCAGAAGGAGATAAGACCATGCTTACGTGCAGACTGGAATTCGATTGCACAAACAATACAACGCAATATGAGGCCTTGGTGCAAGGCCTATACAAAGCAATCGGGTTGAACGTCAAGTATCTTCAAGTCTTCGGAGACTCTGAGATTGTCGTCAAACAGGTACGTAACACCATACATTTCCTATCAAGTCATTTGAAACACTATTAATCTCTAGTACAAGATTTGATTGAGCATTTCATAGCATTCAATATTTCGTCAATCCCAAGACTCCAAAACGCAAGCGCAGACCTTTTAGCTAACGTAGCCTCTAGACTCATTCCCTCCGAAGATTTTAGTACAGATAGATTCTCAATAGAATTAATTTTTAGACCATCCATCCCTGACAACATTACAAACTGGAGAGTATCCAACGACGATCATGATATTGTAAATTTCCTCACTTCTGAAGGATCCTACTCCAATCAAATAATTGACGAAGACCATCACGATCGACAAATACAACAAAATAGCACTGATAATGATATACCTAAATTGGTGGTTAAGTTGGAAGACTTATACGATTTGAAAAGTCGGTTTAAAAGGTCTACTAATTCCAAGCTCTACAGTTCAACTTTGAACTATGAATTAGTAAACTTGGGAACCGATGATAAACCACAAAACGTTAATCTAGGCCACGACCTAGCCCTTGAAGAAAAACTAGCATATATTCGTCTTTTGAGACAATATAAAAATGTTTTTGCCTGGAATTACGATGAGCTGAAGACATACGACACTTCTATTATTCAACATACTATCCCTATGATCGACAACGAAAAACATGTCCAATAGAAACTCAAAAAAATCCACCCCAATTTAGAAAACCAAATAAAAACTGAGTTGAATAAGTTATTAAAAGCCAGAATAATTTTCCCCGTCAGACATTCCAAATGGGTCTCCAATATGGTACCCGTTAGAAAGAAAAGCAGATATATTAGAATCTGCATCGATTTTCAGAATCTCAACAAAGCCTATCAAAAAGACAATTTTCCCCTCCCTCCTATGGAGCAGATATTACAGGCAGTAGCAGGCTCAGAACTAATGTCTTTTTTGGATGGATTTTCAGGATACAATCAAGTGCTG
>APFE030757316.1:84710-97458 GCA_000404065.3 Pinus taeda | reverse complement strand
TTTTCTTGGTCAAATCAATTTTGTGAAAAGATTTTTCCCAGATTTTTCACGAATTGTTTCTCCTTTGCAAACCATGATAAAAAAGAATTCAAATTTCAAATGGGGTCAAGATGAGAATGAAGCATTCAACCTGATCAAACAAGATATCATTAATGCTCCATCTTTAGCGACCCGGAATTTTTCAGAATCTTTTATCTTATACACATTCGCCTCAGAGAAATCATATGCCGCGATTCTAACTCAAGCAAATCAAGAGAAAGCGGAAGCTCCAATCACATTTTTTAGCTCGAATCTACAAGGTGTTGAACTCAACTATTCAGACGTGGAGAAACAGGCATACACTGTTTTCAAAGCGGTCAAATATTTCAGACCTTTCTTACTTAAAACCCATACCAAGGTCATAGTACCATTTCCAGCGGTAATAAATCTTCTAATACAGAAATATGTGGGTGAAAAAGAGCAAACTGGATCACTGCTTTACAAGAATACGACCTTGAGATCAAACCAGCAAGCATTGTGAGAGGTCAAGGCTTCTGCAAAATATTGGCTGGAGCATCGCAAATTCCTGAAAATTCATCTAAAGAGGTACAAACGTATGAGGTAAGCCTAAACGATACAGAATCATTATATGCTGACAACATTTATTATCTTAAGAACGGTTATGCTCCAGCACACCTGGATCACACCAAGAAAAGAGCTCTGAGATTAAAATCTAAACAATATCAGCTCGTAAATGGTGTTATGTTTAAAAAGAATTATGATTATGTGCGTCTTATGTGTCTTGAGAAAACTGAAGCCAAAAAGGTTTTGCAGGAACTCCACGATGGACCCACAGGCGGACACTATGCTGGAGATGCTACTGCACATAAGATCTTACGTGCAGGATATTATTGGCCCACACTGTTCAAAGACTCACACATTTACGTGAGGAAATGCCAAGTCTGCCAAACTACTGCATGGAGACAAAATAAACCATCCATGCCACTACAACCGGTAAACATCGAACAACCGTTCAGTTAGTGGGGCTTGGACATAATAGGTGAGATCGTTCCTCACTCTTCTAAGCAACATAGATACATCCTCACGGCAACAGATTATTTTACTAAATGGGTAAAAGCAATTCCTCTCAAGACAGCTAATTCTGAAAACATCATTGAATTCATAGATCAATTTATAATCACTAGGTTTGGATTGCCGACTGCTTTGATGTTTGATAATGCCTTGTACTTTTCTGGGAATGCAATGACTGAGTTCGCACTTAAAAGAGGGTTCAAACTGAAATATTCAGCCAACTACTATCCGTAAGGAAATGGATTAGCTGAGTCAACAAATAAAAACCTAATCAGAATTATTAAAAGAACAGTTGACCAGAACCAAAAGAATTGGCACAAAACTTTGGTAAATGCTTTATGGGTAGATAGAATAACGAAGAAAGCTTCAATCGGCACTTCTCCCTTTAATTTAGTTTATGGGAAGGAAGTGGTTCTTCCAACTCACTTAATGATCCCCTCCTTGTCTTTAGTACAATACATCGATGAAGTATCTACTTCCTCCTTACAATTAAGACAAATGGAAATAATTAAATTAGAAGAACAACGAGAACAAGCTAAGAAAACCCATGCTCATCACCAAGCACTAATAAAGTCCTCTTTTGATTCAAGCATAATGACCATAATTTTTTTTCAGATGGGAGATCTAGTTTTGAAATGGGATAAGGCTCATGAAGAGAAGGGCAAACATACAAAATTCCAGAAAATGTGGCTTGGTCCTTTTCAGATTGTAGAAGTCATAGGCCCATCAACGTTTGTGTTGCAGGATTTAGTAGGTAGAAAGGATTCTTTTCCTGTTAATGGTTAGATCCTGAAAATATATTTTCCATTGAAGATTACTCTTCTATTTTTTGTAGGATAGCTTTTCGTTTTTTCTTCTTTCTTATAAATAAAACCCGTTGTAGATGGTTACTACAGGAGTTCACAAGAAAAAGACACCAAATTCTCTGTTAGATTTTGATTTTTTCGCTTGTACAAATAGTAAAATTTTTCGAAAAATCTGATCTTTATTATTGACGGATAGAGTTAACTTTAGCCTAGATATGATACTATTTTCAACTTCAAAGAATTTTATGAAAGCAACCTTTGGCAAAAAATTTGTTTTATGTCAGCACAATGAAAGGTATCAATAATAAAATAAATATTCTCTGTAAAACTGCTGTTTTCAAACTCTATTATTGTCGTCCAGAGATTTCTTAAGGAAAAACAATGGTTTCCTCCCTGCTTAAGAAAATCGCAGCATTCAGAGAAACAATCCGAGAAAACACTATATCTCAAAGAATAAGAGGTCTCATCATGAGCTGGCTTATCATGATCACAGATATTATAACTTGTTGACTTACCAATGCTGTCCACCAAAATAGTGCAACAACTTAAGATTGTTGCAATCAAAAGACAAGGGGTCTCATCGCGAGCCAGCTTGTTCAGCAAAAGTGTAAATCAAGTGAATGACTGTGTCATAATTTGGCCACCAAACCAAGACATTGTTCTTTAGAGAATAAAAAAAAAAGGAAAAAGTGTCAAAATGGGTTTTCTCTGAAAAGTTGTAAATAGCCTTAAGCAGGATAAAGGATCATTGTTGGGTAACAGGTAACCCTGTCAAGGCTATGGACGCCTGTTGGTAGCAGAGGCTCTACCTACGACAAATGAGCATATTTTAAAAAGCCAGCACACAGAGATGACCTTATTTTATCTTTAAAAAACCAAGTAACGGCTGGTGTAAATGCAAGGACTAAGCTTGAGGAAGTGAACGATTGGAATAGAAAAAGGTTAAAACAAAATATCATTGATAGGATAAGGCATAATGTACTCTATCTGTCCATAAAAAAGTTCAGACTTATGAAAATTTTTCTGTTTCGGAAGTTAAAATTCAATAGAAAAGCAGAGATAACTGGTTCTTCCCAATGAATCGCCATTGTTGTGGCCACCAACAACCCCGCTCTTTGTTTGATATTAGCAATAACACCAAGCAAATGGGGACCCTTAATAGAAAACCCAAATAAACATTTGATGATTTTTTTTTTTGTATTTAGCTCCTTAAAACTTTATCGCAACAAAAGAACAAAACGTTTTTCTTATGAGCACAGTAGACTACGAAGAAGCGACGCTAAATTCATCGCATCACATTCATTATGAAGCGCTCTTAAATGAAAAAACTTAAGAAATCCCCGACGGCCGATATGCGAGGTCGCATATCGCAACATCGCATAAGTAGCGCACAAATGACTGAACGACTAAATCTTTTGATGATACGATCTGTGATGACGCGATCTGCGTTAAATGCGATCTGCGAAAATCCGCGATCATAATTTTCTGCGATGACACATCTTGACAATGCGATCCACGACACTGCGATGCAAGTCACAAAAAACGCCCATCGCAAATTTTCCTCAGCGTAGTATTTAATGAAAAGTTGTCCGTTAACCAAAATTGGGCATGCGCCTTAAAAGAAATTAATGCTTGTATGCCAAAGTATTCAGGAAGGACAATCTCGTGTATTTCGAAGAGTCAGTTCACTACGGATGTCGTGATTATGCATTCATAAGAACTTAAAGCTTTCATGTCAATCTTTATTACCATTACTCTTTTCCTTTGCATAAACTGTAAGATAGCAAATAACATGAAGCAATGTGCAGGAAACATCTAAGGAAAAGGGAAAGCGTCAATGCTCGGAGAGCAGAGAAGAAATCCCTTCAGAAACGGATGCCGCATGCGACAGAATCATAGACTCCAAAGTATCACTCAACAGATGCTGATGTCAACAGGCCACCTAAAGCTCAGAGTCAGAGACGCACAAAAGCAGCATGTTTACAAAAAATCTTGAAGCTTACACACTAGAAAAGCCTGGAATGAAGAACGGAGGCAGTTTTCGATGAATAAAATTGTTCAGAGAGTTAAGTCTCTAACTTTTTCAGTCATTCACAAGGCTGGAAATCAAAATAGCAAAAGCAGAATCAATTTAAGAGAAACTTGGGTTATTACCAAGAATACATGCAGTGAATACACCCAACCAGAGGAAGATTCTCGAAAATATCTTCTAGTTTACTAGAAAGAGGTGCCAGCGCTTGTTATTTCTGTTTTCATAGCTCAAACGAAAACGGAAGGCGACTAGCCGACTCTTCCCAGGCGAATGTTGCATGCTTGTAGTATTAAGGAGCAAATACAGAAATAGTTTAGAATTAGATTCAATTTTTAGAAATAGTTTTGCTTTATCAGAAGGGTGGTCATTTAAAAACCGTATCCTAGATTTATGTAATTAAGTTAATTAGTTAGCAGTATTTAAACCCTTCTCATGCAATTAGAGAAGGGTCCAGAGATTTGTCAAAAACTTGTCCTCGGAACATGCATTTCTGCACCCTCAGAGGAGGTTTTGATGAATGGATGGATCGAGATTTATTTTTATTTGCATTTGATGTCTGCTATTGATGTTGCACTTTTGTACTCTTAGTAGATGTTAGAACAAGTAGAGATAGATCGTTTTTGCTTGAAGTTTGTAAGTAGGATCAGTCATAAATGGTACTTTTATCTCTTGGCAATTTCTGCGTATATTCTTTAAGTGATTTACAGTTTTCAGTTGTTTATATGTTATTGCATGAATGTATGGGTTACCATTTGGCACTTCTGTATGGTGGAGTCATTTGTTTATTTCTGACATATGAATAGCTTATTATGCGATATGTTGTTCACAACTGTTTTGCCTAACTTCTTATGCAAAGTGGTTATCTTAATTGATTTCTATTCTTATGATAGCTGAATGATCTTTATTACCAGTTATTGTTTGAAATCTCTTTAGATTGCATAATAGAAGATATACATCGCGGGTTAGCGTAGATTAGATGTGTTGTTTCTCATTAGATTACAGTAGCATAGAGTTAGTTTAAGAATCTAAATTAAATTAGCTTTAAAGTACTCTTAGATTAGCATTATCCAACTCTACACACACACACACCCTTAGATTGGGAAATTGGTCCCATTATCCCCAGTCGGACCTGCTATACCAAACGGATAAGGAGATGCCAACCAAGGTCCGGACCGGGTGGGTATCCCCCTTGTTGTCGACCCGATTTTCAGGGCTTCAACACTACCTTAGGTCCCTCAACCTCATGTTGTCCTTCGGACTCGAGAATATTAATGTTTATGGGGTCATTTTTTCTTTCTTCTGTAGTCACATTATAACATTCCAGTGCATGGCGCAACTGCGTATTCCAATATGGTTGAACCCATTCTACTGGTTCCTCAAGTATTTTGAAGATCGTTGCTTTGATTTCTTGGAGTGCCTCATCAATACATTTAAAGCCATATTCAAAGCTGAAAGTTAACAGGAATATTTCCTTTAGTATATCCCATTAATATGTCCTACGTTGCAACTCAGTTTCCATGTACCAGTTCATTGGGGTGGTACCCTAAGTGTGACAAAAGATTTGAACCCATTCGGATTGCGGTTCCTCTCCCCATGCTTTAGTCCATCATGCCAAATGTTCATGTGGATCTTCCTTCCATGTGTATTTCTCTCGCATATGGGTATTGGTGTACCCAAAGCTTAGCTTCGTCATTCTTCGATATTCTTTCCAATCGGTGAAGTTGTCCTTATGCATACCACACCAATGGGTAGGCGCAGCTCACAGTGCCAGATCTATTGCTTGGAACCGATGCTCTTCTGGAACATCCCTTTCAAACTTATCCAAAACCAAATTAACATCTTCTAAACCATCATAATAAGGTAAATTTCGTACCTTAGTGGATATGCATCGAAGCGATTTTGTCAACATTTTATAGCTCAATGAGGAGACTTCATGTAATTAGTTCTGCCAATGCTCAAGCTCTTCATCAGAATCTGAAGTCCATGAACTATCCCTATCCCATGTGATCCATCCATCCACTATAGGGTTGATACAATCCTCATCATGTGCATTGATCTTATAAATCTATTCAAGATCGTCCTCCTCCTCATAATCGCGGACTGGTTCAATATCATGCACCTTCAATTGGATCTAAGGGAGCAATGATCTGGAGCTCCTTTCTTTCAAACACCATTTTGCACTTTTTGAGATTAATAATTGCATCCATATCAATGGTCCAATCAATTCCTAATAGTGTAGGGTAAGGGCTACTATCGTCAACTACTGCGATCACTTCAAAATCAACTAGGATGCTCTCTCCTTCAATATCTACCATGACCCCATACAGGTGCCCCATAAGAATGATATTTTGTTGGTTTTCCATAGGTAGCTAGATAGGATACCATTGCATCACAAGCCTCCCCATTCTTTCCCAATTTTTCTTCGGCAAAACATTCGCATCAAATCCCAAATCGAGAATTACCTCATCCATCTTATTCTCATCTCACAACTTGTTCAATTCTTGTTTTTGCCCACTTTTCACATTGTGTGATGTTCTGGAGGAGTTCTAATCTTACCTGTTCAATTATCAATCAGCTCCTGTAGCCCTTCAACCACCCTTCTATCTCGTAGACGCTTTATACAAGTCTTCAAAACTGTTGCTAAAAATGAAGCGTGTACGTCTTGTGCACTATTGTCTCCTCTAGGATTCTCCTGACTTCCTAAGGTAGAAGCTTCTGTGAGGCTCTTTTTAGCTTCCATAAAAGTTTCCTTTATGTAGCCCAAGTCAAACCCAACTTCCTTCTCAGCAGCCTTGTGTACCCATCCTTCAACTGGTTGCTTCCCCTTATCTTCTCCTATTGTTATACCGATTTGTGTCACGATATTGATGCTAGGCTCCTCTTCGTGAGGCTCCACTCTCATCATTTGGATATTATGCATAGTATTTAAGCTTTCGTTTCTTGCATCTTTGTTATAAGTACTAGCAAATCTTCTATGAAGTGGTCAAACTACCGAATATACTGACAGGAGGGGTGTGTCAGATTCTTATAGTCTCGTGAAAAATGACCTGCCTCTCCACAATTGTACCAAATAACCTTTCTGGGACCCCTTCCAACTCCTCCTCCTCATCCTTGGAATCCTTCATGCATTGCACCTGCACCTTGATCTTGAGGTTGATTTTCCTCCTACATTCTATATGTAGGGGTCTTCTCCATCATTAGCTCATAGCTTCTGCAGTTGCGCTCATCATGTCCAACCAACTTGCAAAAAGCACAAAACAACTGTTACGGGGTCTGCACAAACTTTTTCAGGAAATGATAGTTATCAGTCATGTGCTTCCCAAAGATTTGACAAATAGTGCACCATAAGGTTGCTCTTGTGCTTGGCCCTGCAGTGTTTTCTAGCTTCAGGGGGCCAAGACCTCCCCTAATAAGATAATTCTGGTAGACTGAACAATGTCCTTATCATGACCATGACCCTAACATTTCAAGCACCAAACCTCCACGTGCACGTCAGGTTGAACTTCCTTTCCCTTCTTAAGTCTTTGTAACTCCATATGTAGGTTAGCTAGTCATGATTGAATCTTTTGTACCCCTAGATTCATATCCTACACAGGTGAAGCCTCCAATCTCATGGAAATCTCCAAGACTTCAGCTTGCGTTCCTATTTTCTATTGTGACAGTGGCAATCTCAGATGAGGTAAGAGCAAAGAAATGTATTAGTCTATATGTTTATCATCTATGATTCTCATGTTAGCCTAATGAATCAGACGCTTCAGTCTTTGATCAAAGTCCCATGCAAACTCAATTACCTTCTACTAGATCTCTTTGAACTCCATTACTGACTAGGCTTGTGACTTGGGTTTCTTAAATTCATTGTTGTTGTGTTTCTAACATAGTCGCATTGGGTTTTCCTAAGAAAAACTTGATATACCAACTCAGCACTCTATCTTGTAGTGCTGTGACTAGCTGCACTTTCTTCATGTCGTCATTAGTGATCTAATCTACCTTCCATACAACATCTGTAACGAACCAAAATTTCTCAGGGTCTTCAATCCCCAAACCCTTAAATACAGGCATCTTCATCATGTTTTCCATGTTGAATGATGGAGGTGGAGGTGGAGGCGGAGGCGTAGGTGTGTGGGGTGGAGGTTGAGGTGGAGGTGGAGTGGATGAATGAGGTATCCATGTGATACTCTGGCTTACAATCTGCAACAGACTTTGTGGTGTCTTTAGAATACTACCTTCATCGCCACTATCAGGCAATCCTAATAGTGGACTATATTCAGAGCCTAAATCTTGGTTCCTTATGAATGTGTTGGCTTAGGGGGTCCTAACCTAGGTTCAGAGTTAGTTGTGCCAACCAACAAAACCCTACACTACTGGCCCTTTTAGAAACAGCCTGCAGTCTCGCCCGAAGTATTATGGGGGGATGCAAGAACCAAGTTTTTGCATCCAGAGACTAGTGTGATGTCTTCCAGTGTCTTGGATCTACCTCTATGCAGATTGATAGAATTCTAGGTAACATCACTGCAACTCAGTTAAAGCAGCCTTCAGACCTTCATGAAGGTTGACGATTAGTCCTTGTAGACTCTTAACAGTTCATTTACCTACTTAGGTGCACCAAAAAGTAACCCTAGATTGGAGTTCACGTAGATCTACTTTATTCATTAGAAAACAGAAGAGAAATTATCTGAAACTTTTCAAAAGTGGATAAGCATTCATTTCATACATTACTAAGATAGATTCAATAAATTCATGTAGCATTCAATCATTATTTCATAAAACATGTCATTCATCGGCATCATATAACATAAAAATATACAAATGGAAATACTCAGTAATTATTTGGAAAATTGTCTTTATTGATCTTCAATTCACTTATTATAGACTCAAACTACCTTGCGCACATAGCTGCAAGGGTCCGCGCACTCAGCAACAGACTCTACCTAGGCCTCCGCACGCTCAACTGTGGAGCCTTCCCTTCTTACCTAAGCACAGGAAGTAGAGCCTTCCTACCTTCGCTCCTACCCAAAACTCTTCAATGAACCCAATTATCTACCAAAATTGTCCTTAGACTCGCTAAGACTCGACAATTTATATACTTTTTCATACAATTCCATGGTCTACGGGCCATGGGTGAATCTAAAAAAAACTCAAAAATTTACTTAGAATAAGGAGCTAAGCCCCTGTTGAGTATGGAGCATGATTGCTTAGAGGTCTTTGTTTCAGCCGGATGTATACCCCAGAAAGTTTGTACACCCCTCCACACAAGGGGGGTGCGGGGGGGACTTGTCCCCCCCACGAGGGTTCGCGGGGGTTGATCCCCCCCGGCTGGGGGTTCCAGGGGCCAGCGGTCCCCCGACAGCGGTTTTGGGAGCCAGTGGTCCCCCGGTGGGAGTTTTGGGGGCCAGCGGTCCCCCGGTGGGGGTTTCAGGGGTAGCATCCCCGAAGCTAAAAATAGATGTAAAATTGCCTTGTAAAAGTATAGTAATTTATAGTCAATCTGGGTCATTCATTAGGCGGATGATCTGACGGTAGAACTTATGTTTAGTTTATGGTTTTTTGCCCTAGAAGGAAACCCCTCCCTTTGTATGAGGGCATTGTATTTGAGGTTGTGTAATAGATGTGTATTCTCCGAGCGAGAAGTAGAGAGGTGAGACTATGAGAGAAAACAAAGGATATTACAGCAGATCTGCTGTAGGTTGTGTCTCTTCATTTTGTTGGATAATAGAAAGGAAGGACTCGCTGTTTGAGGTGGACGTAGCACAAACTGGGTGAACCATGCATATCTGTGTCTCTTGTTTGATGCATTTTCTGTGTTTATATTTTTGCAATATTTTATGTGTTCCATTGCTCCATAATATATAATTTTCTAACAACTGGTATCAGAGCCGAAGGTCTATTTGGCTGATAAACTTGCAGGAAAGAAGGGTTCCTCATTCGAGTGGGAGCAATGGCGGAAGATGGTAAGCTTAGGGTCGAGAAATTTAACGGCCAAAACTTCTCGTTGTGCAAGATGCCGATGGAAGATTATCTGTATTAGAAAGATCTATACCTACCGTTGGGCAGAAAAACAAAGATGTTGACGGGTATGATAGATGAAGAATGGAACCTTCTCGATAGAAAGGCACTCGGAACAGTACGGTTGTGCCTCGTAGCGTCGGCTGCCTTCAACATTTCAAAGTAAACAACGACAAAGGGTTTGATTAAGGCATTGGAGAAACTATATGAAAAACCCTCGGCCTCAAACAAGGTATTTCTTATGAAATGGTTATTTAATATGAAGATGTTGAAAGGTGGATCTGTTGCAGACCATTTAAATGATTTTGATACTGTTACAAGTCAGTTATGTTCTGTAGGGGTAAACTTTGATGATGAAGTTAGAGCTTTGTTATTCTTGTGCCCATTACCAGAAAGTTGGAATGGTTTAGTAATGGCCATTAGTAACTCTGTTTCTAGAACTAGTACTTTATAGTTTGATGATGTTGTCGGTGCTATCCTTAGCGAGGAAATGTGACAGAAAAGCTCCAGTGAGACATCGGGTAAGGCTTTGAGGGAAGATTCTAAGGGAAGTAAAATGGAAAGAGGAAAGATCTTAGAATATCGCAATAAATCAAGGAAAGGCAGATCCAAGTCTAGATCGGGGATAGTGTGCTGGAAATGCAGAAAGAAAGGACACCTAAAGAAAGACTTTAGATCTCGGAAGGGAAAAGAAGGAGATACACAACAAATGTGACAAGTGAGGTGTTACAAGATGCTTTGACTCTTTCTTTCAAAAATATTATTGATTCCTGGGTGGTAGATTCAGGGGCTTCATTCCATGCCACACCTGGTAAGAAATACTTTCATGACTATGTTCAAGGAGATTTTGGACAAGTTCATTTGGGTGATGATAAACCCTATAAAATTGTTGGAATGGGTAAGGTTCTTGTAAAACAACAGAATGGAAACCAATGGCTACTAAAGGAGGTAAGGCATGTTCCAGATCTAAAGAAAAAATCTGATTTCAACAGGGCAGTTAGGCGGTAAAGGTTGTGTGACAACTTTCACAGATAAAGCTTGGAAGGTCACCAAAGGAGCCATGGGAATAGCAAAAGGCGAAAAGGTTGATACATTGTATTTATGCAATGGTATTTCTAACTCTGTTAATGCTTTAACTTCCAAAGGAGCAGATGCAACATTATGGCATCATAGGCTCGGACACATGAGTGAAAAAGGAATGAAGATTCTTCACTCAAGGAATTTGTTGCCGGGTTTGAAGAATGTTGATTTGGACTTCTGTGAGAATTGCATTTATGGAAAACAGAAGAGAGTCAGATTTCTCAGAGTTGGGAAAGAAAAGAAGAATGAAAAATTGGAGCTTGTGCATACAGATGTATGGGGACCTGCTCAGGTATCATCTCTCGATGGCTCTCGTATTATGTTACTTTTATTGATGATGCAACTAGAAAAACTTGGATTTATTGTATTAATAATAAATTTGATGTATTTGATACTTTCAAGAAATGGAAAGCTTTGGTTGAGATTGAGACAGGAAAGAAATTAAAGTGTCTTAGATCAGACAATGGAGGTGAATATTGCAGCAAAGAGTTTGATAGGTATTGTTCAGAGCATGGAATTCGTAGAGAGAAGTTAGTTCCAAGAACACCACAAGAAAATGGTGTGTCAGAAAGGATGAACAGGACAATCATGGAGCGTGCAAGGTGCATGAGATTGCATGCATGATTGCCTTTACAGTTTTGGGCAGATGCTGTAGATACTATTGTTTATCTAATAAACAGAGGGCCTTCAAGTTCCTTGGATGCTGGTATTCCGGAGGAAGCATGGACAGGTAAAAAGGTAAACTAATCTTTTTTAAAGCCTTTTGGTTGTGAGGCCTTTGTCCATATTGATAAAGAAAATAGAACAAAGCTTGAGGCAAAGTCAAAGAAATGTACCTTTATTGGATATGTTGTTAATGATTTTGTTATCGCTTATATGATTATGAAAATCACAAAATCATTAGGAGCAGAGATGTAATATTCAATGAAAAGGTCTTGTATAAGAATCAGTTGCAGGAAAAGAAACAGGAAAAAGAAAACAAGGAATACGCAATTCTTGATGAAATAACTGAAAAAGTAAAGGTGCCTGAAAATAATAATAATCAACAACCACAACAACAACAACCACCACAACAACAACAGGCACCCCAAACACCTGAAAGTGGTCTTAGAAGATCTACCAGGATAAGTAGACCCCCTAAGCAATACTCTCCTTCATTATATTATTTATTGTTGACTGATTCTGGTGAACCCGAATTTTATGAAGAAGTAATGCAGGTTGAAAGCAGGAAGAAGTGGGAGGTGGCCATGGAAGAATAGATGGACTCCTTAATGCATAACCAGACTTGGGACTTAGTCAGGTTGTCTGCAGGAAAAACTACATTGAAGAATAAATGGGTTTACAGGCTGAAGGAAGAAGATTGAGGAAAACAAAGGTACAAAGCTAGACTTGTGGTGAAGGGTTTTGCACAGAAGAAAGGTATTGATTTTGATGAAATATTTTCTCTTTTTGTTAAAATGACTTCAATTAGAACTATTTTAAGTCTAGTAGTAGTTGAAGATTTGCATCTTGAGCAGTTAGATGTAAAGACAACCTTTCTCCATGGGGATTTGGAGGAAGAGATATATATGCAGCAGCCACAAGGATATGAAGTGAAAAGGAAGGAGAAACTTGTGTGCAGGTTGAAGAAGAGCTTGTATGGCTTAAAACAGGCTCCAAGGCAGTGGTATCTAAAATTTGACAAGTTTATGTCTGAACAAGGTTATACTAGATGTCACTCTGATCATTGTGTTTATCTAAAAAAACAAAATGATGG